>BSBK01007897.1:0-210000 GCA_027943335.1 Chamaecyparis obtusa
TATATAGATATATCTATCTATATATATATGTATATGTATATATATATATACATATACAATATATATATAGATAGATATATCTATATATGTATATATATATGTATATATATATATATAGATATATATATATATATATATAGATATATATATATATACATATATACATATACATATATATACATACATATATATATATATATATATACATACATATATATATATATATATGTATATATATATATATATATATATATATATATATATATATATATATATATATATATATGTATATATATACATATATGTATATATGTATATGTATATATACATATATGTATATGTATATATACATATACATCTATATGTGTGTGTGTGTGTGTGTGTGTGTGTGTGCACGCACATATACCCATGCGTATATAGCTAATATTATGTATGTATTTTTAATTGCTGGAGAAAATGGCTTCTTTAATGTTTGCATTAAGTGTATTTAATAAAAAGTAAAAATAATAAAAGAGATAATAAATAAAATTTTTTATTGTGGTAAAACTAGCTATCTAGAATGGAGTTGAACTTGAGACCTCCTAAAAGTTAGGCTAGTTGGTTTCCAATTTTGCTATGTTTCTTTCTTGAAACTTTTTTGTTTATTCTTTTTGTTATAGTTTTCTTTGGAGGCTATTTTAATTAAATTTATTAAAAAATTTAGTATGTGTTACGGAAAGATTTTTAATTAATCCTCAACCAACCATGGAAGTTGGAGAAGTTGTTTCCTATAAAGAAACTCCTGTAACCTTACAGTTGGGGATAAATTAATCCTAGAGAGGAGTTTTGTGGGGATTGAAACTTTTTTGTTTATTCTTTTTGTTATAGTTTTCTTTGGAGGCTATTTTAATTAAATTTATTAAAAAATTTAGTATGTGTTACGGAAAGATTTTTAATTAATCCTCAACCAACCATGGAAGTTGGAGAAGTTGTTTCCTATAAAGAAACTCCTGTAACCTTACAGTTGGGGATAAATTAATCCTGGAGAGGAGTTTTGTGGGGATTGAAATTTGGAAAAAAATGGGGATTTTGGATCTAGAAATCAGTTTTGGGCTGCTATCTCTATGAGACGGATTCATAAAATTTTTCTAAGGGAATTTAGAGCTTTTCTATGTGGATTGCTTGAATATTGGTTTCCAGAGGAAGATATCTAGGAGGCTACCAACTCAAGGCTTGGTGATTTGCAATGAATGCCTCAGCCATCAGAAGAGGATTCTCCATAGGACCCCATGCAGGGTCTAAACTGGGTGAATCTCTACTCTTCATCTGTGTATGTAGTTTGAATCTGAATGCTCTGTAATTGATTATTATATGGAAGATGAATATGGATTGAAAAGGGAAAATTATGTATGCTATGTTTTTTGTCTATTTCAATTGTTTTTCTGAGAAGTAATTCTATAAATGTCTGTATTGTTTTTATGGTAAAATATTTCCTAGGAGTCTGGGATTTGTTGTGACACTTCCTTTTTTTGTTTTTTTGAGTTATGTAATTCTTTAGGTAAGTTTAGGAAAGATTGGGAAGGATTAGGAAAGGCTGAATTCCTTCTTCCCCATTTTTTCTTTTGCAGGCTCTCTATGTGATTTGTTGTTTTTAATTGATTGATTATATTTGGAACTTAGGTAGCATTGAGGATGTGTTTTTGATGTGGTACTAAGGTCACTACATTAGGTTGACCTCATGGAACCTTTCCTAGGAACTCTTGACACCTAAAAATGTTAGTTTTGGGTATTTTTGGGATTTTGTGAGTACAGTGTCGTATGGGCTTCTGGAATGTCATAGGACTTTGTGCTCATACCCATAAGATACTTGGTCAAATGTCATATGACCATCACTAGTCTGATATATTTAATTTATTATACTTTAAATTATATGTTTATGAATACCTTTGAGGATGTTTGAGATAGGTTCTAGCTACATAGCAGTTATGATGTAGATTCTAGATTTTGGGGATTTTCAAAAAATTTCAGACTTAGCCAAATTTTAGTCTCAGGAGTGGGTTCTCGAGACCTATAAATAAGCCATGTAATGTTGTGTTAATGAATGCAGAGAGTTATGTCACCTATGTATGTTGATTACTAGTCTTTTTGATGTTATATGGTGTTACTTATGATGTTTCTACACTTGGCATATACTTGAGCTTAGTTTATGAGGCTAGGACTCATCTCGATGGCCTATGTGCATGGGAGGGTTCCTTAAACCTATAAATAATACATGAAAAGTTGTATTTATGCATGTGTAAATTTCTATGCTATCTTTGAGGTGTCTTGTGATAGACATCCTTCTAATGTTCTTGTTATGTGCATAAGGTTAGGAATCATTTTGAGGGCTTGAGTGCATAGGGGAATTTCCTAAACCTATGGATAAGGACTTGGAAATGTTATCTTGTATCTTTGGTTTGTGATTGGGTAAGGGAATAGGGACCCTAGGTGAGTGGCTCACCATAGGTGTTGAAACCCTAAAGTGGTTTCTAGATGATCATATGGGTGGGTTAGTAAAAAGTGATAACCTAAAAATTAACCTGGGAATGGGGATTCAGAAGATAATGAAAGAAAATATAATAAAGGCCACACAGACCTTATTGGAGTACCAGGACAAGGGATAACTACCAGGATGTATCCCTATTCATAAATGTGGGACCGGGGTTACATGGTTTCAAGGAAGGATCCCAATATATAGGTTGTGTGACAACACTCACTTAGGTGGTATCCTAGAACCTTTACCTCGGTGTTATAGTATGATGATATTTTATTTCTTTACTCTTGTTCTCTTTGAGTCTTAGATTTATTCATTTTAGAGACTTAGATTTCCTTAAGGCCTTGAGAGTACCTTGTTATTATCTCCTAGCATGCGGGGTGGAACTTTACCAGTTTTACATGGTTGTGAGGAAAATCTCTTTCAAGGTATTGTTTTTGGTTCCTGTCGTGGCCTAGATTCTAAGTTGTTTAGTGGTGAAGATTATGTTCTTGTATAGTGTATCTCTATCTTTTGTAATCAAGATGTAAAGATGTATTGTAAGCCTTTCAAAAATTTGATGTAATTATATCTCTGTATACCTTCGGGCCATGTGCAGTGACTATAACTATAACTAAGAGATAAGAATTCAAATTACTCTAAGAATGCAAGAAAGCTAGAAATTAAGATGCAAGACAACAAGATGAAAAAAATATATAAGATGGAACCTTTAGAATGCCAAAGAATGGACCCTTGAGCCAAGGAATATCTTCCTAAATTAAATTAATTACCTCAAGAATGGAGGGTGGAGATTAAGAGGCAAAGAATGAGTGGTGGAGATTAAATGGCGCCACTTGGAGAAAAATCATGGAAATGCATTTCAATTTTGAAGAAGCTCATTCCCAACGTATAAAACAAATAAAAAATAGCAGGTCTTCATCACCCAACACCTTGGACATGTTTGTGAAACTTTAGGGAAGAAAGAAAGTTATTTGGATGGAAGGTCCCCTTTCCTAGACATCTTGGGCTGATTAGTTTATCTATGCTTGTACTGCTCACCTGTTATGATCTCTCTTTTAGTGTTCAACCCCTTTTTGGAAGTTGTTTAGATTTGATGTATCTAATTTTGGACTCGCCTTTGTGGTTTTGAGGCTCATGCCTCCAGACTTGACCTTTTTTTTATCTCTCTCTTTGTATATTCTTGTTGATACTATTTTAATTATATAAAAAAAAATTACCTATTGCTACATCTATAATTATATAAACTAATATAACTATTATCATATAGTTTTATAATTAATTAAAATACATTTATTAATATTAGAATTACATTTAGATATAAATTAAAATTAATTATAAAATTAAAGGCTACTAGAATATTATTTTAATTATTATTATTCATATATAAAAGATTCTTATAATTAGATTATAATCTTGAATTTAATTAATTTTCTTGATTTCATTTTTATTAAATAACTATTAATTAAAAGAAATTTAGTATTTATAATAAATATAATAAAATAACATTTAGATTTATTTATAACTAAAATTATAATTAATTCCTGCCACTATGCGGCACTTGTTAGAATTAAATTATGATAATGGCCATTTTCTTATCTATAATAATTATTTGTACAAGGGAATGATGTCAAGAAAATCTTTAGATTTGAGTTTATTTAATTCTTTTGTCTATTTCAGTTTGATAATTTCATTGTTTAAATTATCTTTATTTCACCATATTGGTTTTCCTCGTTAGTCAATAATATCAGGTCATTTCTTTTAACCATTTTTGTGATCTACGGTCATTATTTGACATGGAAGTTTCCCTTTGTGTAGATGTTCATATGTGTAAAGATGATTCATTTTAAGGATTTGATTTAGGGTTTGAGGTTTCTTTTTATTTTCTAGATATTAATATTTTTATGTATGATTTATTGAAGTGTTTGATTTAAGGATTGAGGAAATGTATGGAAAACCATTCAATTAAAGGGGTTTCAATCTCATCTTGTAGATAAAAAAATGCATGTTTAAACCAAACATGTTTCTAAATTGACATAGCTCTAGTAACAAAGTAAGTCATGTGTTGAAGTATGTTGTAGCACTTTAACTACTAGAATTTTTCTATTTTCTATTAAATTTCTAGATAATTTGTATATATATATATACAAATATGTAATCATTGAATTTTACTAAGAGAAAAGTTACAGTAATAAAGAATTAAAATGGAAAACTCAAAATGAATGGCCCTACCACCACTATCTAAAACTAAAAGTAACAACAAACCCTAACCCATGATTTTGAGTTTGCCATCACAAGCAGCACTAGAATCAAGAAATATACTAATAAGAACTTCCTTAGCCAAAAATGAAATATATTTTAGTATATTTTATATTACATTCCTTAAAGCAAAACTAGCAAGAGAAATGGAGAAAGAGAGTCTAGGGAAAGAAGAAAGTGGAATGTGTCCACAAAATTAATTGTGGAATCATCGATTAAATCATAGCCAAGCTACCATGTACTCAAATTGACCACAAGATATCGAATGACAGGATAAATGGTGAGAGGAGGCTTAGTAACTTTCTTCTGCAATGTAACTAGTCTATATATACTTTTGAATTGATCAAGTACAAGAGCCACGGAAGGAACCACCAAGTGGTCGAGTGGTTCACCAGTTCTTCATTATTTCCTGATGATGGTCACATACAAGGCCAAATTTAATAGTGTTGAGGAACTCTGCCAGAACACCATATGTAGCTGTGTCAAAAAAATCTAAACAACCTTGAAATGCGCAAAATGCAGTGTCAATCTTGTATAGTGACTAAGCAACATCAAGAACAAACAAGGGACACCGTGGCCATGAATGTATGTCATTGCAATCCCTTGAACCAAAATGTAATCCTACGTTAAATCCGGAGAGAATGTTAAAAATCCTTAGACAACCTCCATGAATAGAGCATTTGGTTTCATATTAAGCCATTTTTTATCCATAATAAAAAATAATGCTCATATATTGTGCTCTACTAGGGTCTTTTCACCTTGTGTCCATTTTTGCAGTCCCGTCCTTTGCACATACCGTAGTTATTATAGGAAATAGCATACTATATATGGCTCCAGCCACTTCCCACCAAGCAGTTGATGCTGGTGCTGGTGTGGTTTCTGATAGCAATGGTGCCGCTAAGAAAATGCCCCTACAAGTTTATACCCAAAGTATTCCATGAGGTATGGCCCAGCCTGATATTGTTTTACCCATTAATGAATTCAATGATGCGTGCACTTGGAGCTTGAATCACACACCTTGATTAGCCATTTTCTGGGTCGCAACCCCGCTGAACATGTTCTCAAGGACTGGGTTACGAAGAATTGGACTCCTCATAGAATCTTTCTGGAAGGCATTCAGAGCCTTACCAAAGGCTTTTTTCTTTTTCACTTTTCTAACCCATCCCATGTGGATGCTATCTTTGCCAAATGTCCCTGGAATATCAAGGCCTCACTATTAATTTTCCAACGCTGGTCTTGTGACTTCCTTGTCTTTGATGACAAGAAGCTCAAGGTCCCAGTGTGGGTCGAGTTCCCTGGTCTTCCCTTACCTTGTTGGCCTTTCATGCAAGCCATAGCACAAAAGCTTGGTAGGGTTATATGTCTTGAGCATGACCATTTTCTTAATCCGCACCGTCACAAGAGGCTCTATGTTGAGGTTGACCTTTCTAGGGATCTCAAAGAATCCATAGAGATTCAGGTTGGTGATACCACCTTCACCCAGAAGGTGCTCTATCTTAATCTTCCCAATACTTGCTATCGGTGTCAATCTACGGAGCATAAGATTAAGGACTACCCTTTGGCAGTGCCTCATACTAAGCCTCCTCCCAAGGATGCTAGTTCATAGTCAGTTGAGGTTGGCAAGAAATAAGATGGAAAAAATGATGAATGGGTCACTGTTAGTCATCGTAACAAGCCACACAAGTAGCTTGTTACAGCTCTTGCCTCTCATCTGCCACCTTCTAATAACATAGTTTTTTTGGAAACCCCTGTTATCGAAGTTTCAAACCCTATTGAGTAGGGGAAAAATGTTTCCACCACCCAAGCTTCTACTCCTCCAGCTAGCATGCCTCCAATGACTACCAAAATTATTTCTTCTAGCTCTTTCCACAGCTCTTGTAGCCCTTCTAGGCACGCTGAGACTAAATTCAATGGCATGCAAGACAAGCGGCGTAATATTTCTCTAGATTTTCCTAGGTCTAGTTTTTCCCCAAGATATTTGTCTAATAGTTTTGAGTCCCTTGGGGACGAGGATGGAATGGATGACACTATTATTCCATGAAGTACATCTCATGGAATGTTCATAGGTTGACAAACCTACATAGAAAATATTTTGTCAGGGATTTTCGTAAGCATTTTTGTCATTTGGATGTTTTATGCCTCTAAGAAGTTAAGATTTTTGGTTTCATGCTTGATGTTTCTTGTAAAGTTATTTGGCCTAAGAGCCTTTCTCTTTGTTCTCAGCATGAGGATGGGTGAGGTGGAGTTTTTACTCTCCTCTCTCCTTGTTGGCATTCCCTCCTAGTTAGCCATGGTTCTGATCCCATGCAATGAGTTGTTTGGGCCACTTTCGTCATTGAGAATCATTCCTTCGGCGTAGCTAATTTTTATGCTCCCAATGATGCTGTTGAAAGATCTCACCTATGGCGTTGGCTTGCAGATTCTCTACAACTTGCTACTTGGCTTGTTTGTGAGGACTTCAATATGGTGGAGATGGTGTTTGAAAAGGATGGTTTCGTACCATTTCAATGGATAGCTAGTGAAAGAGAACCCTGGTACTACATGCATAATAAATTAGGGATTTTTTATCCCAATGTGGATCATCACCATTCTGATGGGGCCTGGTACACTTTGTCTAATTATAGGCTTCTTCTGATAGAATTCATAAAAGGTTTGATTGTGCCATGAACTCAACTCAATCTTTTTCTTCCTTCTCTGAAAAGAAAGCCCTACCTGTCACTCCTCTTTTTGATGTGACTTTGTCAGACCACTTTCCCATCCAATTTAATGTTGTTTGGTAGATAGCTAAGGCTAGGCAACCCACCATGCAATTCTACTTTAATACTTCTATCCTTCATCATCCTTCCACTGTGGCCCACATTCATCAGTTTTGGAACCTTGAGCCTAGACCCACCCACTTGACAGGTTGGATTCAATGGTGGAATGACACCATCAAGCGTACAACTTGTTTCTTGTGCATTTATGGCAAGCAATTGGCCAACTGTCATCACAGAGCCTATGATGTCAACACCAAAGCTTTGCATGTTGCCACCGAAGCTTTAGCTCAGGACCTGTTCAATAAAGAGTTGCAAATCAATCTTACCAAGTTATGACACTAGAAGCAAGTGGTTGCCAACCATGATGCCAGAGGAGCCCAGATCAAAGCTCGACTACACTGGTTAAAGGTTGGAGACCAAGTCTCAAAAGAATTTTTTACTACCCTCCGTCCTCGACATACCTGTACGGGCATATCTAGAATCTGAGAAGGTCATCTCCTTTTCATAGAGCTTCTTGATGTTTTGCAAGCCTTTGTTCACCACTATGAATGAGTCTTTGCTACTTAGGGCCACTCCCCTGCCAGTGAGAAAGGTCTCATGGATTGCATCACGGTAGTTCCACAGTGTGTCTCCCCTACTTAGCAGGTCTTTTGAGACAAACTACTTTCCTTGCAGGATCTTCATGAATCTGTATTCGCCATGGCTAATGATAAAGCCCCTGGTTGTGATGGCTTTCCCTGTGAGTTTTACAAAACCCTTTGGGATGCCATTGGTCGGATCTCCACCAGGTTTACCTAGAAGCCTTTCATACCCAATCTCTTGGGGATATCATTAACCACGGGAACATCAAGTTCATTCCCAAAATTGGAGATCCTAAGGATATTTGTAACTGGCAGCCCATCACTTTTCTCAATGTCTCCTACAAGATCATTGCAAAAGTGCTGGCTCTCAAGATCTAACACATGCTTCCACAAATTGACCGGCCTGAGAAAATAGGGTTTATTAAGTCAAGATTTATTCTTGACAACATCATTGTTGTTTGGGAAGGTATGGAATGGTCTCGTAAATCTCACCAAAAAGCCCTTTTTCTCAAACTTGATTTTTCTAAAGCTTATGATCGTATTGAATGGCATTTTATTCTTGCGATGCTTCACACTATGGGTTTCAGCCCAAGAGTTCTTCAATCTATGCATATGCTCTTCAATAATGCCTCTACCTACATTACCATCAATGGTGGCCAGTCTTCCTCCTTTGGGCTTTTTCATTCCATTCGGCAGGGTTGCCCTCTGGCTCCTGCTCTTTATGTGTTACTGGCCAAAGGGTTTGGCTATCTGCTAGCTCACTCCATTTCAATGGGAACTGTTAGGGGAATCTCCTTGCCTGATTCCTCCCAACAGCTTGTCAATGGCCATTTCGCTGATGATTCCTTCCTCACTCTAGTGGAGGATGAAGAGAATATCAAGGAAACCTTGCTATGTTTAGACACTTTTTGCTTGGCTTCTAGGTCAGCCATCCAGTGGCACAAAACCCTTTGTTATAAATAGATTAATATTCCCAAGCCTCCCTAGCTTTCTCAATTTTCCTGGACAAGAATTCAACATGGGGAGATATTCTGGTTCTTGGGTATTCCCTTTTCTTTTCAAGGAAATCCTACTAATCTATGGAATGCAGTTCTTGCTAAGATTGAAAAAATCTTACCTACTAGATCACGAAGCTGCTCTCCCTCATAGGAAAATTCTAGATCTGCTCCAAAGTTCTGGCTACTATGCATGTTTATCACTCCTCTTGTTGGGCCCCTTCCAAAGCTTCCTACAAACGGCTTGAGAAACTTCTTCAGGATTTTCTCTAGGCCTCTGGCACTAATCACCAGGGCTTTCATAGAGTTGCTTGGGACTTTCATTGCCTTCCAAAGTCCTCTAGAGGGCTTGGATTAATGGATACCCAGAAGCAAGGGCACACCCTTTGTGCCAAGTGGGTTGTGTGGTGCCTCATAGGTGATGAATCCTAGAAAATTCTGCTTCATCACTGCATTTCCTCAGGCTTTCCTCTTCACAAGTCTGCTTGGAAGGGGATTGGCTTTCAAACCCTCCTGGTTATGAGGGAGCCTATCTAGATCCAGGGTACTTTTGTCACCAAAAGTATTTGGAAAGCTTGGGAGTCTGTCAAGCCATGGCTTTGGTAGGCTGGGAATGGATTTTGAGATGGTCTTTCTTTCAACCAGCAAAATATTTGGTGGTCTCCTCTTTTTTCGTAGCAAGGGATTCCTCTTGCCAGAATTCAAGGGGTTAGTGCTCTTTGGTTTCAAAAGCATGGCATTCAGACCCCTAAGGATGTTTTCTCTAGAGCCACTATGTGTCTCCGATCCTGGGATGATCTTCGAGTTTAGTTTTGGCTCATCCGCCTAGATCGTCAGACTTTTGACTTGCTAGTTTCTACCATTCCGCCTCACCTCTTGTACAAGCTAGGAATTCAGTTAGTCATACCATGGTGGAAAGACTGGAACTAGTCTCCTACCACTCCTTTCACCAGTTACAAGCCTAAGCTTGGGTATTCTTGGCTTATGCCTCATTTTACCATGATTGAGTCTCTCAACCACCGTTGGCATCTTTCTCCTTCTCAGAAGAGCTGGGGTTGGAGATTTCACACTATTTGGGATTCTGTTACTGAGCCTAAAATTACTCATTTTTCCTGGTGTTTGTTATACCAGGGCTTACCCTTGGGAGCTAGACTTAGGCATATGGGGGTTCCTGACCCTAAATGCCCTTTTTGTGGTCACTCAGAGACCCTCATGCATATTTTCTAGTTTTGTCATCGTGCCCAAAACTACTAGAGTTGGATTCACAAATTTTTTTCTCCCTTCATGCTAGAGCCCTTTTCTTGGCATATGGCTCTTCTCGGTGACTCTCCCAGAATGCCTTCCCAGTTCACCCAAATATGGCATACTTTTAGGCTAGAAATTTTGTTTACTCTGTGGAAAGATAGAAACACTGTGCTTTTTTCTCATAGTTGTCAGGATAATCATGTTTCTCTTTTCGATAAAGCTTGTATTTGTAACAATGTAATGATGCAGATCCAGGTGCAAGCTAACAAGGTAGCCCTGGAATTTGCCCACTTATAGGAGTTGCTCCAGCACTGGGGCAATGCTCCTTGCACTATTGCCCAGGTGCCATTTTTTATCAAAAATAAATAAAAATAATGCTTCTATCTCAGGAAAATAGAATTGAAAAATCAATCCTAGGAATTATGCCTAGAGGCGTAAACCCTACAGGGGCATCAATCCTTCCTATAGCAGGTCATCAAAAAAAACTCTCTAAGATTAGAGAACCTATTCATATTCCAAAAAAATGTTGTAAGATTAAAGAACCTATTCATATTAATTTGGTCGTGGCAATAATGGATACCTAACAATAACATGGCAGAGCAGCTACTAGTAGTTACAAAAGGATTCACCATTATTGGTAGACGTTGTAACACATGGAAGTGGCAGGTAAAGAATCTAGAAATGCATGATAGTGGAAAAGTTTGAAATGAAAATTTGCTAATGTCAGTCAAATTTTGGTTATCTTTTCCATGGTGTCATTATTGACAGTCCATTTTTTATTCAACAACTCCATTTCTTCACACACAATCTTTCTGGGTTGGTTTCCTATAGAAAAAGGCCTGCCTTCTGATCAAAGGTAACCAGATTTCCTTGCTATTTGCTTGAGATTTTCTTTCTTGCAATTTACTACGTTTTACGAAAAAAAAAATCTGATGTATTTTTCATTCAAATTCATTTTGAGAAAATTTACTGTATTTTTTTTTCTCTCCTAATGTTTAAAGTCTATCGAGTTAAATCTTCAAAACTATTATAATTTTTTACGCATTTTGTTGGTTGTTTGCATTTAGTAAGAATATTTTCTTTTTAGCTTTAAATTTTTATCTTCGTGAGAATTTTTTCTTTCTGGCCTAAAATTTTTTGCTTTTAGTTTACATACTATACTTTTCACATTAGTTTTTATCTTCTCAGTTGTTAATTATCAATGTATATATTTTAAATATGAATCTTAAGGTTGAAATGCAGCTACCATTAATTCATGGCCAAATGGGCATGAATGGATTATATCCAATAGTGCCTCACACAACCTCTAATCAAATATTTCGTGTATTGTCTGAGGCCCCTTAGGGCTTACAAAAAGTGTCTTTAGTCATGTTGTGTGTTCATCTTCTTAGCCAGTGAAGCATTGATAAAACAATGTTGGCTTCCAATATCTAGGATTTTTCTTTTGTTCCATGAAAGAGGCAAATCCGAGAGATGCAACACAATTTTTCCACAATGTCCAAACATCCTACCTAACATCGGCTATGAAAGGCATTAAAAAATCCTAGATTGCTATGATTATTAAAGGTGATGTATTTTTAAGGGCATAGAAATTTAAATCTTCACCGAATGATTCTTTTGGTCTATTCTTATTTGGCATAGATTTGGAATTCGATGGCCTCTAGCCTATTTTTATTTTATTTTAATGATAGACATTTGGAAGAGGATGGACGACAACATGCAGAAAGGCATTTCTAGCCTATTGTTAATGCCAAGCAATAGGAAATTTGTTTCTTCCAAATATTGTGCTTTCTTTCCGCTTCTTCATTTTGCATGCCCGTCAAGAGCATTTCTAGCTATAATAATTGATAAACATCTACAAGCACCATTATTTTTTATGCAATTCATGCCCTATTAAAAGCTCCCATTTTGGATCAGCCTAAGATAAATTTAAATATGATTGTATTTTAGATGTTGCCATAAATATTCAAAAAAAGATGAGAAAGTTCAAAATTTAAGTAACCAAATTAGAAAAATCTTACTAAAAAGATTGATTGTTTTTTCTATTATTTATTTTTAAACATTTTTTAAAATTATTTTTTCATAT
Organism: Chamaecyparis obtusa; assembly: GCA_027943335.1. Lineage (NCBI taxonomy): Eukaryota > Viridiplantae > Streptophyta > Pinopsida > Cupressales > Cupressaceae > Chamaecyparis > Chamaecyparis obtusa. The sequence continues at coordinate 12,432 of BSBK01007897.1, forward strand.
TTAGATGGTTCTATTATCTATATTCTTTTTATACTTTTCTAATTAGAAATGTCTTTATTCTAAGTTAGAAAAGAGGAATATTAAAAGAGTATAAAAAAAATATCAAAACATTTCACTTTTCAATTAGAAAAATTATTTTTTTATAAACATTTTATTTTCCAATGAAAATATATTAGATTAGTATCTTGTCATATATATAAATTTATAAATATAAATATGGGAACAAAATTATTTTTTACATATTTATAATAATAATTATTATTATTTTTAAATATTTATTAAAAGTTAACAAAATTATTATATAATTTTTTTATAAAATATTTAAAAATAGAATTAATTTCTACGTAAAAAAGAAAAATAGAATAAAAATACAGCTTAGATATCTAGAGCTTAATCAAGATATAATTAATTGAGTTTAATGCCTTAATATGAATATGATTGTTAATATTTTAGTTTCATAAATTTTGAGGTGAAATTTTTCCATCCATCCTTTCATAATCTATTTTTTATAAAATAAAAGAAACATATAAAAGCACTATTTTAAAATGAAAACAAAGCCATGTGCCAAACAAAAAAGAATTGAGAAAACAGCTAAGATGAAGTGATGATAATAATGATAAAAAGATAAAAAGTTAGTTTAATTTTAGCTTTCAAATTGATTTGATTTAAAAAGAAAGAAAAAATACTCTATTCATTTAAATTATATGAGATCTAAACAATATAACTTTAACTTCAATAAAAAATATATTAATAATATATTTTGTATAAATATAAGTATAATGAAAAATATATAAGATTTTATGATTTTTTATCTAATATATTTATTAATCAAATATATTAATATAACCTTCATTAATTTGAGGTTGTGTATGGATTGAAAAGTTCCTTACCTATTAAATATTTTTCAGCTATCTTAATCAATTAACCATTAACCTAACATTAAGATTTATTAAACCATAAGCCTAATTTAAAACCCAATCCTAACAATAATTGAGCTTTCAACACCTCCTAGAATCTACTCCATATAGGATGGAAATAGAAAATTAGGATCACTTGATAAATTAAACCTTAAACCTAATGCTAACACTTCCACTAAACCAAAGTGAATCTAAATCTATGTAAAATCTAAACAAGTCGACCCTAACCCTACATTGTTTATTAATTTTAAGATATATGTGTATCGTCGCATTAATCCTAAATGATATTATCCAATTTAAGATATATATGAATCCTAATCCTAACCCTAATCTAACTTAACTTGAAACCCAACCCTAAACTTAACCCTAACCCTAATTAAACCCTACCTTAAAATCAAAACCTAATCTAATTATAATTGGACCTAATCCTACACTTAACCCATACCCTAATTAAACAATAATCCTATTTGAATCCTAGGAAAAATGTAACAATAGAATTAAAAAATAATCTTAATTAAATGCTAACCCTCATCTAATTAAGTCGTAACCCTAATTCTAGCCCTAATTGAACTATAGTCCTAACTCTAGGGTGAACCCACAATAGTGGGTTACACTTTTTGGGATGAACGAATTTGGCCCGAAAAGTGAATTCGGAACAAAACACCTTACTCACTTTCGATAGAAACCAAGATGTACTTTTGATCGTAAGTACAAAACTTACGATCAAAAGTTCTTATGGAAGATACTTTTGATCTAAATTGACTTTCGATCGAAAGTCTTTTGTTACTTTTGATAGAAATTCAATAAAAGACTTTCGATGGAAAGTCCTTATTACTTGACTTTCAATCGAAAGTCCTAAATTAAGTTTTTTTGGTGTAAATAGTTTCGATTGAAACTAGATGACTTTCGATCGAAAGTCTCTTAGTAATGACTAATTTTTTTTATTTTTGGGCAAAGTACTTTCGATAGAAATTACTTTCGATCGAAAGTGCCTAAAATGGGACATGGTTTCAAGTTTTCAAGAAATTTTGAGAATTTCATGGCTTCGAGCCTCAAGCACACTGATCAAATGGATGAATAATAAGACATCCTTTTGCATACAAAAAGTACTAAGAACTAGCTTTCTAACAATTATATATTTGACTATGATGCAGGAGCATCTTGGGTCTTGAGCAATCTTGCATGAACCCAAAAAAACATTTCCTGATTTCTGTACTTGTTTGCTATTGTTTTCTTTATAATCTTTGCATTTGATGGTTTCATGGTGTTCGAAGCTTACATTATGTTGAGGACCTATTTGGGAACCTTCTCCTAAGGTCACATAAAGTTTGGATGGACAATTTGAAAGTTAGAGTTGTTTCCTTGTTGTCGGAGCAGTATTTTCTTGTAGTTTTGGGGCTGATTGCGCACCATGGTGACCTTGATCGTTAAATAATAATATCTTTCACACTTAGGGCCTCAAATAGGACCTAATTTAATATTATTTCCCAAAGTTGAAGCTCCTAATTCATTGAGTCAAAATTTATGGCCATTTTGGCATGGGACCTATTTTCTGCCAGTTTTGGGTCCGAGCCACTACTGTAGTTTTGGTGCTGATTGTTCATGTTGGCAACCTTGATCCATAAAAAATCAGCCTTTTAACTCTAAAGAAATTTTAGAGGAACTAAATTACTATCATTTTCAAAGAGAGAAAGCCCTAATTCATTATGAGTAAAAAGTTATGCCCATTTTTCCCCGGGACCTATTTTCTGCCAGTTTTTGGGTGAAATGTGTGGTGTTTCTTCTTGCGATGTTCCATGTGATCAAATGGGACTTTGTGCACCTAAAGGAATGTTCTTGGGCCATGTGAGGACCTAAATCCAAAGTTGCATCAATTTATATTCATTCTAGCATTAGTTTTGGTTTAAATCTTGAGACTGGACCAATAATGTAATTAAATGCCTGATTGGCCAACCTATGGCTTAGCTGGCTATATAAGGATTCTAGATTGATGTAGTAGGGAGGATGAGGAGAGAGATTTAGGAAAGGATTATCAAGCTATATCATTGAAGACAAAGATAGGATGCAGGATGCTATGATGGAAGACTTGACATCGATACACTTTTGGATTGGATCTCTGAGATGGATAAATACTTTGAGTATGAAGGTACTCCTGATAATAAGAAAGTTAAGATAGAAGTGACAAAGTTGAAAGGGCATGCATCTCTTTGGTGGGATCATTTGCAAACTAAGAGACAGAAGAGAGGAAAGGAAAATATCAAGACATGGATGAAGATGCTTGGAAAGATGAAGAAGAAATTTCTTCCAGCTGACTACCAAGTTAGTTTGATGAGAAAAATGCAAAATCTGAGACAAAAGGACATGAGTGTGAAAGAATATACTGAGGAATTTTACAAATTGGATATAAGATCTGGACATGTGGATGATGAAGTTGATAAGGTGGCTAGATATTTGAATGGCCTGAGGACATCTATTCAAGATGAGATCAACTATGTGAAGATTGATAGTGTGGAAGAAGCATACCAATTTTCTTTGAAGGCTAAAGAGAGATTGACAAAGAAACATGATCAAAGGAAAAGAGGAAGAGGTGGTAGATTTCAGAGAAGTAGGGGAAGCTCTTATGGAGAAAGTAGCAGATCTGACAATGTAGTGCAAGATAAAGGATGGAAAGATGACCCTGCTGGTAAAAGAGGTAATTAATCTAGAGGTAGCTATACCGGTTACTCTATGAATAATAATAATGGAAAAAGAGAAGAGAAATCTTAGTTTAGAGGTACTTGTTACAAATGTGGTGAAGAAGGACATAGAGCTTTTGAATGTAATAACTCTGGAAAGAAGACTAGAGGTAATGGTAGAAATAATTTGGCTTGTGAAGAAGTTGAGGAAATGTCTAATGAACCTAAACATGGTGAGAACTTGATGCTAAGAAGGATCTTGTGGAATGAAGAAGCTAATGAGGAACCTAGTTTGAGGAAATGTTTGTTCTGAACCAGATGTAAGATCGCTGATAGATGTTGCAAGGTAATCATTGACAGTGGAAGTTCTGATAATTTAGCATCTGGAGAGATGGTTAACAAATTGCAGTTATAGAGATTGAAACATCCTAAGCCTTACCATATTTCTTGGATCCAAAAGGAGCATAAACTACTTGTAAGTGAACAATGCCTTGTTAAATTCAAAATTGGGAATTATCATGATGAAGTCTTGTGTGATATTATGCCTATGGATTGTTGTCATATTATTTTGGGTAGACCTTGGTAGTATGATAGGAAAGCTTTGCATGATGGTAGATTGAATCAATATACTATTTGGATGGATGGAAAGAAACAAGTATAGTTTCCTTTGATAGAAAATATTGATGAAAGTCACTGTACCACATTCAAAGTATGTTTGGTTGATGGTAAAAATTTTGCAAGAGAAATGAAAGAATGAAATGTTTGTTTTGCTTTAATTCCAAGAAAGACTGAGAAACAAGATGAGTTAGAACATGCACCTGAGGTTAAGCCTTTGCTGAATGAATTTCATGACATCATTTCTAATAATTTACCTAATGGTTTACCACCTATGAGAAGTATAAGTCATTGTATGGATTTGATACCTAGATCTAGTTTGCCTAACAAAGAACCACATAGGTTGGCACCTGATGAAAAGACTGAATTGAATAGACAAGTGCAAGAATTGCTTGAAAGAGGTTTGATTAGGGAAAGTTTGAGTCTTTGTATAGTACCTGCTATATTAGCACCTAAAAATAATGGAGAATGGAGAATGTGCACTGACTCTAGAGCTATAAACAAGATAATAGTAAATTACATATTTCCTTTGCCTAGGATGGATGACATAATGGATGGTTTGAGTGGAGCAAAGTATTTCATGAAGATTGATTTGAAAAGTGGATATCATTAGATTAGGATCAGAGAAGGGGATGAATGGAAAACTACTTTTAAGACTATTGAAGGTTTGTATGAATGGTTGGTTATGCCTTTTCATTTGACTAATGCACTTAGTACTTTCATGAGGTTGATGAATGAAGTTCTGAAAAGATTCTTGGGTAAGTTTGTTATTGTATATCTTGATGACATTTTGATATTTAGTAAGAGTAAGGAATAACATCTTGAACATATCAGACAAGTATTGTAGAGATTGAAGGAAGAAAAGTTGCTAATTAGTTTGAAGAAATGTTCATTTATGAAAGAAGAGATTGTGTACCTTGGTTTTGTAATTTCAGCTGATGGACTAAAGATGGATCCTGAGAAAGCAAGAGCTATACTCGATTGGCCTACACCTGAGAATTTTGGAGAGTATTTGGGAAGTGAGAATAAGTTGAATCAAAGACATATGAAGTGGGTTGAGTTCTTGCAGAATTTTTCCTTTTCATTGAAGCATAAAAGTGGACAGTCAAATAAGGTTGCTGATGCCTTGAGCTGAAGAAGAAGTTTTCTGACACAAATGAGAGTTGAGGTACTTGGTTTTGATGATTTGAAGTGTCTATATGAGACTGACATTGATTTTGTAGAACCTTGGAAAGCTTGTAAGGAACACACAGTGAGTGATAAGTGGATAGACAATTTCATTCAAGAAGACATGTTGTTTAAAGGAGTTCAGATGTGCATACCTAGAGGATCTATGAGAGAGAACATAATGAAGGAGAAACATAGTGGTGGACTTGCTAGACATTTTGGGATTGATAAGACTATGAACCTGATTTTAGAAAGATACTTTTCGCCACAGATTTACAGAGATGTACAGAGAATGGTTAGAAGTTGCAAACTTTGTCAAGTAGCAAAAGGAACTAGTCAGAATGTGGGATTGTATACACCTTTTCCTATACCTGATAGACCTTTGGAAGATGTGAGTATGGACTTTGTTCTTGGATTGCCTAGAACTCAGAGAGGTAATGATTCTATTTTGGTACTGGTTGATAGATTTTCTAAGATGGCTCATTTCATACCTTGTAAGAAGACATCTGATGCATTTCATGTAGCTGAATTATTTTTCAAGGAAGTGGTAAGATTGCATGGTTTTCCTAAGTCTATTGTTTCAGACAGAGATACTAAGTTTACTGGTTATTTTTGGAGAACACTTTGGAAGAAGATGAATACTTATTTGAAGTTTAGCTCTACATTTCACCCTCAGACAAATGGACAGACTGAAGTTGTGAACAGAAGTTTGGGAAACTTGTTGAGATGTTTAGTTGGAGATAAGCCTGCTAATTGGGATTTGATTTTGGCACAAGCAGAGTTTGCATACAATAATTCTTTGAATAGAAGTACTAAGAGGACACCATTTGAGATTGTTACTAGATTTCATCCTAAGGGAACCACAGAGCTGAGAGATTTACCTAATGAGACCAGAAGAAGTGTTGAAGTTGATCCTTTTGCAGAATACATGAGAACTTTACATGATGAAGTCAAAAAGAATTTGGAGGACAATAATCTGAAATATAAACAAAGAGCAGATAAGAGAAGAAGACATAAGTATTTTGAAGTTGGAGATGAGGTTATGATTCATTTGAAGAAGAATATATTTCTAGTTGGTACCTACAACAAGTTGAAAATGAAGAAATTTGGACCTTGTAAGATTCTGAAGAAGTTTGATAGTGGAAATGCTTATGAAGTGGAATTACCAGAGGACATGGATATATCACCTGTATTGAATATTTCTTATATATTTGAGTACTTTGAATCAAATTATGAGATAGAAGATGATCCATATTTTTCTAAGAAAAAACAAAGACAGCATTGAGAAGATCTTGAATAGCAGAGTGAGCAAGAGTACAAGAGGAAAAGACTACATGGAATATCTAGTTCAATGGAAAGACAAGCCAGTTGAAGACAGTTCATGGATTACACAAGCTGACTTGGATCTTTATGATTTAGGTTATAATATGAGTATTTCCTGATGTGTACATTAGTTCTTTATTTACCCCAAGTGTCTGATGCAGGAGCATCTTGGGTCTTGAGCAATCTTGCATCAACCAAAAAAAACATTTCCTGATTTCTATACCTATTTGCTGTTGTTTTCTTTATAATCTTTGCATTTGATGGTTTCATGGTGTGAAAAGATTACATTATGTTGAGGACCTATTTTGGAACTGACTCCTAAGGTCACATAAAGTTTGGATGGATAGTTTGAAAGTTAGAGTTGTTTCCTTGCTATCCGAGCAGTATTTTCCTATAGGTTTGAGGCTGATTGTGCACCATGGAGACCTTGATCCTTAGATAATAATATCTTTCTCACTTAGGGCCTTAAACAAGACCTAATTTACTATCATTTCCCAAAGGCACAGTTCCTAATTCATTATGAGTCAAAAGTTATGGCCATTTTGACACGGGACCTATTTTCTGCCAGTTTTGGGTCGGAGCCGTTACTGTAGTTTTGGTGCTGATTGTTCATGTTGGAAACCTTGATCCATAAGGAATCAGCCCTTTCACTCTTAAAAAATTTTAGAGTACCTAAATTAATATCATTTTCCAAGAGAGCAAGCCCTAATTCATTATGATTAAGAATTTATGCCCATTTTTCCCTAGGACCTATTTTCTGCCACTTTTTGGGTGAAACATGTGGTGTTTCTTCTTGCGATGTTCCGTGTGATCAAATGAGACTTTTCACACTTAAAGGAATGTTCTTGGATCATGTGAGGACCTAAATAAAAATTTTCATCAATTTATATTCGTTCTAGCATTAGTTTTGGTTTAAATCTTGAGACTAGACCTATAATGTAATTAAATGCCTGACTGGCCAACCTGTGGCTTAGCTGGCTATATAAGGAGTCTAGATTGATGTAGTAGGGAGGATGAGGAGAGAGATTTAGGAAAGGATTATCAAGATATATCATTGAAGAGAAAGATAGGATGCAGGCTGTGACTTTGAATTCATAATTCTCATTGTATAAGGCAGAAACCCGGAAGGCCTCACAACTGGGCATGTTGAAAGAAATAATATAATTGTCTGTTGTTGCTGACAGTTGATTGTCTCATATCCATTGTGATTTCATTTCTTTCATGTGTATCTATATTTCTTCCATTGTGTAACTCTGAGTAGGGCTTGTTTTTAATTCAAGTGGACTCAATTTTGCTTGATTATGCTTGTATCTGCCCTGCCCCTACATCAGACTATTTTAAAATTTATTATGTGTATGGTTTTTGACGTTAAATGAATGTAGGTTTTTTATCAAATATAAACCTCTGACTTTGACGTTCAATGAAAAATAGTAAAACAAGGAATTTTTTTTTTGAAAAATAATAGTTTCCTCTATATTCAAGTCTACTTTGTATTAAAAAAATAATAATTGAAATTTGTTAAATACACAATAAGTTATAAGCTATGTAGTCAAGGTAGGTCAAAATTTTGGTTTAGTCAACTTCAAACGTTAATAAAATATGCAATAATTGTGATAATGTCATCAAACCAATTGCATGCCCTCCATATGGATGTTACAAAACTAAATTTGAAATAATCACATCCATGTCTATTTTACAAAAAAAGTTATGCTCTATGAAAACAGTGTTACTATTTGAAAATGACATTTTTAGCACCATAGAAGTTTTCGTGGGAGAAAGAAAAAAGTATTCAAATAAATTTTTTTAAAAAAACAAAAAATATATTTAGAATCTAGATAGAAAATCCTAAAAGATTCTAATTTACTTCATCCTCTGATTTCGAGCGGTTCAACGAAAATATGCATCTGAATCTGAAAGTTTTTCTCAAAATGTAGAGTTGAGTGTCCGTTCAGGCTAAAAAGTGTAACCCATGATTGTGGGTTCACCCTCTAACTCTAACTAAACCCTCTCAATTATCAAACTATATATATAATTAAACTTTAACTATAATTAAGTTCAACCCTAATCATACCTTGAATGTTTTTGTCTTACTGAAATCCAATAGTAACCTAACCTTAAGTATAACCCTAATTGATCTTCAACCATAAAACTAATTGAATTATAAATATATCCCCATTTGGACCACAACCAAAATTTAACCCTAAATATAACCATATTCTTAATCCTAACCCTAAAAAAAACCCTTATCACAACCCTAAATAAAACCTAATATAAATACTAACCCTTAACATAATTATAACTCCATTCCTAACATTAATCTTAATCATAAAATTTATATAAAACCTAACACTAACCATAATCCTAAGCATAAATCTAAACCATAACCCTAAGTATAATCCTAACTCTAACCAAAACCATAATTTAAAAATTAACCCTAACCCTAACCCTAACTCAGACCTTAATCATGATGTAAACCCTAACCTTGACCCTAAAACTTAAACTTAATCTGAATCCTAATCCTTCCTCTAGCCACACCCAAACCTTAAACCAAACTATATTGTTAAACTAAAACCCAACTCAACCCTAACCTTTATGTAAACTATAACCATAACCACACCATAACCGAAACCCTAAACCATAATTGTAAAATGTATCCTAACTATAACTTTAACCTTAATAAACCCTAATATGAAGCCTAACTAGAAGCTAATGTAAAGACTCACCTTAATCATAATTATAACCCCAACCCTAATTCTACTTCCAATCTAAATCTTAACCTAACCATAATTCTAACAGTCACCCTAAGTGCACATCCAAAACCCTAACCATGATGAAAACCCTAACCCTAAAACATAATCCCAAAACTAATCGTAAACCCTAACTCTAACCATAATCCAAAACAAAACCCTAAACCAAATGAAACCCACCTCTATCCCTAATTTTGATGTAAACCTTGATCGTACCGATAATCCTTACCTTAAATCTAAACCCTAACCCTGAAAATAATCCTATCTCTAACTCCATCCATAACCTAAACCCTAACCATAACCATGATGTTTAAAGTGTAACCCTAATTGTAACCCCAATATATCTTAGGGTTACTAATTGGTGTGTAATATAATTAGGGAAAAATAGGTAATTATATTATAGTAATATTATATTAAATTATATTTTTTGAATTAACTATAAAGGGATCAATAACAAAAAAGTTACAAGAGTTATATGGGTGAGGCCAAGCCTTAGCTAGCAGAGTTCACAGATACATCAAAAAATATACAATAAGTATCAAGGCATCGAAAAAGACTAGTGCAAAATACAATTATAATCTTTAACCCAGGTTGTCCAACCCCCTGGGCCTTCCATCCAGAAAATGCTCTTCTTCTCCTGAATTTTCCCCAATATGCTGAGTTGATGATCAATAGCAGTTCTATCCTTGTGGACTTCATTTGTGAGTTTCTTCAAGGTAGCTTCAAAATAGGTGAAGTTGTCCATATGCCTCCTCTAGTCAAAACCATCATTTAGCTCATAAATGAACATAGTGGAGTGTCCCGCTTGGAGAAATCTTCTGAGCTTTTTCCTATCTAGAGTCATGTTCACATTCACCTGTGAAGAAATTTTGTAATATGTGAGTTTTCAAGAAAACTAAGTAAGGGATTTGGGAGAGGATTGATACCTTTCTTCATTTCTATACTTCCAGATCTGCCAAAAAATATTAGAAGATAACATATTCCAGAAAACATTAGCATCCTTTTTAATACCATCAATATATCCAGTAATGATTTCAAAAATATTCACAGAGAAAGGGTAGTTTATACCAAACATACGCCAAATGCTTTTGGCAAAAAAATAGTCAAAGAATATGTGTTTTCTAGTGTCAAGAAGACCACAAAGACTGCAGAGATCAAGACCAGTAGAATCTTTTCTTAGGGGAATTTTGTCAACAAGCAGGAGCCATCTAAAGCATTTGATCTTAAGCTCAATGGGTGACTTCCAAAGTCAGTCAAGGTGAGCTTTCCACATATTAACATCAAACTCAGTATATCAGAGTCTGTTAATATGAGTAATAATGTCTCTATTAACATCAATGATTTTATAAATATTTTTTGCTTTAATTCTATCCACAGTTGTGCCATCTGGCCATTTTATCTTAAGAAATCTATTAGAATCAATATGACACACCGTAGGTAGGTCCTTACAGGCTTTGACGATCATGTTATAGGTCCTTTTTTGAGACATAGGAATATGAAATTTAGTGTTGATGTCTTCTGAGGTGATGAGTTTGTCCTCCTCAAATAGGCAAATGAGCTCAGAGATTCCCATATTATTCCAAAGCTTTACAGAGCATCCTTGAGTGAGGACAAGGGGCTTCCTGGCAATGTGCAAATTCCACCAAATGGATCTTTTACTGTAGAGAGTTCCTTGATCATGAAATTTTTTATTAGTGATGTAAGGCTTGACATATTCCCAGGCCTTCCAAATGGTTTTAAAAATTAGAGAACTTTGAACAGTGATGGGAAAGTCACCTACTATGATATCACAGAGAGGGATGTTTTTCCAAGACTTAGCTTTTTTAGGAATACTTTTTTCTATATTGCTTCTAATAAGGAGCTTCCAAGGTTCATCCCCTTCAAGTGAGTAAAAGATCCATTTGGTGGAGAGGGTAGTTCCTTGAAGCTTTAGGTCCTTAAGCCATAAACCTCCAAGGAGCTTATCAGTGCGACACCAGTCCCATTTGACAGTGTGCCTCTTCATATTCCCCTTACCATCAGACCAAAGGAAGTTCCTAATGGATTTTTGAATTTCAAAAATTTGGTAGTTGTTAAACATCCAAGCTAAGGAGTAGTAAATGCTATAAGAAGAAAGGATCTTTTGACAAACATGCACCCTTCCAACAAGTGAGAGGGATTTGTTGTGCTACTTGCTAAGCTTCTTGAAAATACTATCCTTAATCCAGGACTACATATCGTTAAGGGAAGGGTCCAAGGAAAATGGGATACCCAGGTAACAAACAATTTTTTGAGGCCCGCCCCATTGGTAGTTAAACTTGCTAAACCAAATAGGGGGTTGATCAGTCCAGCCAAGGCAGATAGACTTAGTTTGGGAGATAGGGGAGCCCAAGATAGAACAAAAGGCATCAAGCTTGGTTTGGAGAGAAACAAAGTTAGATTTAGTAGCTTCAAAGAAAAGGGAGGTATCATCAGTGAAGTGACAGTTATAAGATCAGAATCATTGTGAAGGGAAATGCCTTTAACCATTGGGGAGAAGGTATTATCTCTAATGATGTAAGTAAGGGCATCCGAGGTGATGAAAAAAAGAGCAAGGGCTACGGGGCAGCCTTGTCTTATGGAACGGCTAAGGGGGAAAGGGGCTGAAAGGGAGCCATTAATATCAATCTATGTACAAGCATCCTTAAGAAGAATTTTAACACAGTTACAAAGGACAGGGGGAAACCAATAGATTCAAGCATAACATTAATAAAGTCCCATTCAATCCGGTCATAGGATTTTTCAAAGTCAAGCAATAGCATAGTAGAAATCTGATTAGTGTGATTGGACCAGTTCATAGCTTCCTAGCTAGTGATAAGGTTCTCAAGGATATACCTCCCTTTGATAAAACCAGTTTGGGTGGGACTCACAAATTTGGGAAGGATGGTTTCAAGTCTTAAGGCAAGAATCTTAGCAAGAATTTTATAGGACACATTAAGGAGAGTAATCGGCCTCCAATTTTTAAGAAGGGCTTTTCCCCCTTCTTTAGGAATCAATTTGATAATTCCTCTATTAATAAAGTTTCCCAGAGTGCCTTTACTGTAAGCTTCAAAGTAAATGTCATAAAGGTCTTTACATACCCAGTCTGAATTAGCCTTATAAAATTCAATAGGAAGACCATCAGGGCCAGAGGTCTTATCATTCTTAAGAGATTTAATGGATTTCTCAATTTCTTCTATAGAGACCTCCTTATTGAGCACTTCTCCATCCTGCCCATAAATCCTATTAGGAATAAGGCATTTATACTTATTTCTGAGAGTCTTAGCTTCCTAAGATTCTGTCGAGGAGAATAAATTAGAATAGAACCTCACAAAAGAATCTTTAATACCATTAATATCTCTGACCTCTTTGTTATCAACTAGGATTCTATCAATACATTCATTAGCTTGCTTTTTCTTTAGCAAATTGAAGAAAAATTTGGTTCCTCTATCCTCATTTTGGAGCCAGTGGGCACAGGATCTGCTATTGGCACCATTAATTTTAACTTGTTGGTGTTTCCTAAGGTTATCTCTTCCCTGAGCAACTTGAGTACAAAAAATAGAGTCACCAGGCTTAGCTTGAATATTTAATTCAGTAGTACAAAGTTTATCAGAGAGCACTTTTTCGAGTGCCTATAGTCTTTAGCCTCTTTCTGCTCGATGGTTTTAAGAAGGGTATGCTAGGCGGAGATGTTTTGACTCTAGAGATCAATAGGGGAGAGAGATAGAGAGAGGAGACTATTCTAATTGATGATTCTAATGAGATGGATAGCTGAGAGAACATCTTCATCAAGAACGAGAGACTTGTTAAGGATAAATCTAGAGTTATCAGTAATGTTATAAGTAGGGGAGTTAGTAAAGTTAATGAAAACAAAAATTAGGTGAAGGTTAAAGAGTGAGGTAGAAGTCACAGTAACTGGGTTACCAAGCTCATCAGGGAGGAAGGAGAAGACATTTCTATTAGCATAGAATCTGTTCAGCCTGGCATAGATTCGAGAGGGGCATTTTTGGAAATTACACCATGTGTGCCATAGACCTTTGTAATCATCATACTTATTCAAAAGAGGATCACACAAATGCATGCACTATTTCATTCTACACCAATGGACTTCTTTCCCGTCCTTCCATGCAAAGTGGAGACCCCCAGCTTTATCTTTCTAGGATTCTATCATATTGAAATCTCCCCCAACTAACCAAAGGATATTGGGAAGGGACGCGAGCCAGGACCAGAAGTCTTCTCATTCTTTGTAATCATTGGAAGCATAAATGGAGAAAATAGAAAAGGATAAAGAGTTAATAGTCATAGTGACCCAAACGACCCTATTGCAAGGAGACACACCTTTGCCTAAGATGTAGGGAGTCCATTTAGGGCTAATGAGAAGTGCAACACCACCTTTACCTTTTGAATGATTGGACAAGACCTTAAAAGCATCTTTCCAAATAAAATTCAAGTTATTATCGAGAACAAAATCAGTGGCCTTTAATTCCTGAAGAATTAAGGAATCCATATGATTAATCAAGTCAATAAAACCCTTGATAACATGCTTCCTATCATGGGACTCAAGTCCCCTTATGTTCCAAGAAGTGCAATTCATGAGGAAACTCCTTTGGTGTAGGAACACTTTGGGTCCAAAGACTCGTCAAGAGAGGTGTTACGCTATTAAGAAGGGCCATTTTTACTAATGAAATATTTTTTTGGGATCCTAGCAGCCTACCTCTTTTTTTAGACTAAGGTAAATCCAATTTGTCATCTAAATCTTCATCTTTAGAGCCTAGGGGGGAAAGAATATCCATATCATCAAGAGATAAGGTCAAGCAGGCCAAGGGGATGGAGGAAGATGGTATGGAAAACTGATGGTGGGCAGAGTCAGCTAGTATAATTTCCAAAGTGTAGTCATCGTTGATTTCTTTAAATATCTTTGGGGGGACGTTGAGAGTTAAAAGACTATCCATATTTCCCAAGGGTTTGGATCTAGGTGGACAAGAGGAGGATTCAATAGTTGGAGAGATGATCAAAGTGTTCATGTGTGAAGGAGAAGCAACTGAAGAGTATTGATGTGAGAAATGGAGGTGCTGGTGGAAGTATTAATTTTTCCTCTACACTTTTTGCTAACAACTAATTGGAGATCATTTGGGTTGGCATTGTCTTCACCTAGGAGTTTAGGAGGGTTCACAGTTGTCAATTGGGAGCACATAGTTTTTACACAACCATTTGCAGGAGGTGTAATGTCCCTACCAGGGAACCCATAAGGAATCAGGTTTTATGACCAAAATTGCAACTCACAAATTTCTTTCCTAACATTACATCATTACTATTACACATTTACATTCCTTAAGGTTTCCTTAATGAAATTCATTCACTTACATCTTTACATTAATTATCCAAATTGAATTTCATTTCCTTTCTTTACTTTCACATTTTAGAACTTAAGAGATAGGGTAAGAAAATAACATTTCACTTGCAAATATATTTCTTACTTTATATACTAATTTCATTTCTCCTTCCTACACATTCAATAACTATTCCTTAAAAAATTATATCTTAACATAATAAACATTTTCTTTCATTACAACATAGGAGAGATAGAAAAGATCATTCAACATTACATTATACATTTACAACTTTAATCTTTCAAATAACAACCCTTGAAACAAACCCTGGAACTATCCCTCCCAATTACATTGCTTTTCTTTTCAATTACATATTTTTGATAATAGATCTCATAATACAGGTACATGAATGGCCCAAAGGCATTACAACATATCTTTTCATCTTTCCTTTGAAAAATACATAATACAAAATACAAATATCTGCATCAATACGTAAATTTGAATGCATCCAAGTCACGAACCACAAATAGGACCTCAAAATTTTTTTGCCAGCCAACCATGTCAAACTGGCGAAGTTCCACCCCCCATGCTAGGAGATAGAACCAAGATACTCACAAGGCCCTAAGAAATCTAAGGCTCAGAAGATAAAGAAATCCAAGACTCAAAAAGAGCATAAAATATCATCATACTATAACATAGAGGTCAAGGTTCTAGGATATCACCTAAGTGAGTGTCATCACACAACCTGTGTATAGGGATCCACCCTGGCAGTTATCCCTAGTCCTGGTACTCTAATCACATCTGTGTGGCCATTATTTTATTCTCTTTAATTATCTTTTGAATCCCCCTTCCTAGGTTATTACTTTTGACAAACCCACCCATAGGATCATCTGGCAACCACTTTAGGGTTTCAACACCTATGGTGAGCCACTCACTTAAGGTTCCTATCCCCTTACCCCACACAAACACAAGCCATGAAAATCTCAAGTAATCTCAAAATAATCCATCTCATAGGTCTAGGGAACCCTCTGGTGCACTCAGGCCACCCGAACAAGTTCTGACCTTAAATTATGGACTCTACCAAAAGCCAAGTATGAAAAAAAGATAAACTCAAAACCATGTAGAAATTCATTAAACACAACATAAAACTTCCCACATGCATTGACACAACATTCCGTAGCTTGTTTCAAAAATCTAGGAAAAAGTCTCAAGTGCCTGAAATTTGGCTAAGTCTGATTTTTTTAAAGAAATCTCAAAATTAGAAATTGTATCTTAACTCCCATGAATCTAAGACCTATCCCAATCATCTTAGAAGGTACCTCAACCCTTTATACAAGTATAACTTAAAGTATAAGAAATTACGTAAACTTATACTTAAATGTTATACTTGTATAAAACATGTTTTACCTATCTAGCTCAGTTGATACACTTTTGGTCAGTTCATAGTGCCTTCCTTGGTTCAAATAGTTTGGTTGGTTAATACAGACTGGTCAGTTGACACTACCTTTGGTCAGTTGACATTGGTTTTCTCGGTTAACACTACTTCGGTCGGTTAACACTGCCTTGGTCATTTAACACATAAACCGACCTATCTCGGTTAACACTAAACCAACCTGCCTCAGTCAACACTAAACTAACCTGGCTCGGTTAATACTAGACCGACCCTACTTAGCTAATACTAAGCTGACCTTCTCAGCTAATACTAAACTGATAAAAACTTCAAAATACGACTCTCAACTATGACTTGTGGGTAAAACTGGGCATAATGGGGACTATGGTTGCCTAATCTGAGCATGACCCATTTGAGATCTCCTAGTTTCCCTTCAAAATTGGCTCATCAATCCATCCTATCTATCTAAAAAATCTATTCTAGATTTGGACAAAGAAAGGTGGTGCATAAACCAACATGAACCAGTAAGGTTTGAAATAACAGTTCTAAATTCTAGAAGCACTCATGAATATTCTGGAAAGAAGGGAGATAAAAAGGAGAATACTAAGGATCCTATATACTAAATTAATCCAAATAAAAGCATCAATTTAACAGAGAAGTCTGTAAGAGGAAAATAGTAAGGAAATGGCTGCATTTCAATCCTACACCTTCATGACCCTTCCTATTTCTTACTCGACTTCCCTATTTAATTCAATATAAGATAAACTCATCCTTCCACATGACCATAAACAAAAACCATATAATCATACACCATTTTATTATCATATCATATACAAATACATTTACACACAAGGAGGAAGAATGGAGATTCTTCCCAGTTTAGACCCTACCTTGGGTCCTGCTGAGAATCCTCTTCCCTTGACTGGATAATCTTTGCAAACCTTCAATCCTTGAGTAGATATCCTTCTAAAAATCTCCTCTGGCAATCAACTCCCGGAAATCCAAAAACTCTCAAACTCTCATAAACTTTCACCAAAAATTTCTGGAGAAATTAATTACAGACAACTCAAAATAAACCAATCTTCCAAAAATTAGCATCCTCCCGCACACAAAAAATCTTCAAATATTTATTCCCCAACTATGTGGTTGGAGGAGTTTCTTTACGGGAAGAAACTTCTCCAACTTCCATAGTTGGTTGGAGGAACAACCAAATAATCTCACATAAAGACTTAATCAAGGTTTTTAATAAATTTAATTAAAATATCTTTAAAACGAAAGCATAACAAGAATAATAAATAAATACCTTTCAAGAAAAACACATAGCACAATAGGAAAACAAGTGGCCTAACTTCTAGGAGGTCTCAAGTTCAACTCCCTCCTATATAGCCATTTTTACTACAAAGGCCATTTCCCTTTTATTATTATTATTTTTACTTTTTTTATTTAATACATTTATTAAATATACTTTATTTAACTCACTTTATTTACTTATTATAAATAACATACCAATTACATAATTAATGAAAACATACAATTATTATTATTATTATTTATATAAGTATGGATATATGCTTGTGCACCCACATATACATATACCTATTTAAAATAAAAACAATTATAACATAATTATTTATTATATATATAAAATAGATTTATTCTAACTCATAACATAAACTTAGACCAACATCAAATCAAGTCCATAACATAAACTACATTCCACTTCCCAACGAGGATCACTCCCTAAACAGAATTCTAGGTCAATGGGTAACCTCGAGAGTTGTTGGCTCTTTTCTTTGCGGGACCAAGCTTGAATAAAATATTTGGGCTTAGACTCATAGGTTAGGCACTCAAGCTTGACAAGAAAAACACACCAATTGATGAGGATAGAGAGAAATCCTCCTTCTTTGAGCTCCACATTCACTCAGGCAGGTATTGCCTTATCTGCACATTCAAGACACCTCATGACAAAACCAAAGGCCTATAGATAGATTAACGTGGAATAGCAATCAATCTCCTATAGGTATCCTATACCCTAATGATAGAAAGTCTCATGCAATAGCCCTACTTGCATGGAATGAGATTGAAAGCCAGAAACCTATCCTAACAACATGAAAGGGAAAGGGTGGAACTGGAAGGAAATGATTTTAAAATGATTGAAAGGTCCCCTGAGATGCCCTAAGTCTCTGATAGATCAGTGCCTTATCCAATGGGCCACAGAGTCAAATACCCTACTACAAGAGATAGCTATGAAACAAGAACACAATACACTCACCCTGACCAGATCATACATTACCAAACCACCTATGCACCCAAATATGTTATCACCTATCCAAAGGAAGATCTATGAACAAGTAATACATTAACCAGCATCCACTGGAAGACAAGCATGATGCATCTTTGATACCCTAGCCCATACATATCCGAACATCGATCCTAGACTTAGTTTCTTCTGCGAAAATAACTATATTGCAGACACTCACTGGAAATGCAAGTAGAAAGAGTACACACCCTTGATGCTATAATATATAAGTCTAAAACCCAAATGGAGATAATCTGATACAAGAACAAGTATGCTGCAATCACATACATAAGACATCTGTTACAATATGCATTGTATTCTCTGAACCAACAAAAGAAAAAAGAACACTCTATATGCAGAGAGAAGGAGAAATCTACAGGAAAAAGACCCTTCACTTGGAACCAATTCTCCTCAAAATTTTGCAGAAGAAGGAACGCTTACAAAGTCAAAAACTTGACTAATTATACCACTAGCTGCCTTGGAATTCTCTAGGAGAATGCAACAAGCTTAGGGATAGCTAGGGCTAGGGTTTCAACAAAATTTCAAAAACATGGCTGGAGGGAAAACCAGCACCAATCTGTCAGCAACAAGAATGATCTTCACACTAGAGAAGAATCTCTGAGAAGGATAGGAAGATCATAAATTTACCATGCAAACCATATTGATCAGACCATCAAAACACCTTGAGCAAACAAAAACTACCCACCACCACATAGCACAAATCCCTGCAATCACTCAAAGCACCCTGGACCACAATGGAACGACGGAGAAGTTCAATTTCACCAACTCTGGCCCCCTCTGTCATTAATTTTAGTCCTTATTGGTCACTAGAAACATCTCTAAGATTTGAATTTGAACTCCAACAGCTAACTTTGCACTTCGCGGGTTTCACATTTCTTAACCGTTTGCCCCAGTTGTGAAATCACGCTGCCATCAACTTGACCACCACAGGAAATTGGGCCTCAAATTATGCTTGGTCGCATGATTGCAGGGCACCAAACTAACCTTTGTGATCATGCGACTGTAGTCTCCTTAACTGGGCAATGCCATCACAAACCTCCTAGAAAAGTCTTCAGCCACCTCAGCACAAAAAATGGTGAACAAAAAATGGGCACGTCAGCAACACGACACCATGGACCCACACAACTTCGCAACCACGATGACCAATAGCGGTCGCATGATCGTATAGCCGAAACCTAGGCTATGCGAACACATGACAAGCCATGAGATTGCCACCCTGTCACCACAAACACTGGCCCCACCTACCATCAAGCCCACCAATCAGCTAAAAAATGGGCCCCAGCACATGTGGCACCTCATCGCATGATCGCATAGAAGGTGCGACCACTCGCAGACTGCTACCACCATAACTGCCACCGCAATGGACACTGTTAATCAGTCGCATGATCGCATAACCTATTTTCAAGCTATGCGATCATGCAACAGCCAACCAAAGGCCGCCATGTGACCAACACCAAACTGCAACTAGCACCACTTCCTCCAACGGGCCCCAAGGACACGTGGTAAGCGGTCACATGATCACATAGCCAACAAATGGGCTATACGACCATGCGATAGCCAATCATAGGCTGCCACATCACCACCTACTGTAAAGGGGTCCACCAGGTAGTCTCCTCATAAACTGAAATCGACGGCTGTCACTATACCGCGATGTTAAAAAGTGAGCACCTCTGCTCGGCAGTATAATGGTAACCACCAGATCTGTCCACGCTTTAACCTCCTTAGAAGACTATGGACCCACTAATGCTATCCAACTTGTCAATCCACCAACCAATCAAAAGAAGCCAACTTGCTCCACCCTGACAATGGACCCACCAACAAACTGCCAAGAATTCAGTGACTACGTGACTAACCATTCGCCAAGTCGTGAGATATCAGCCGCTAACCACCAGGAATGAAGAGATTGTGCGACTGAATAAGAAATAGACCACCCGCTAGGTCACTAAATGCTAAGGGAATAACCACCAGAAACTAGCGAATAGAAGATAACCACAAGTCGCCAAGTCACAGAATGAAGACATAACCGCCAGCCAAGATGAACAACAGGAAGAACCAGACCCACACAAACAGGTGGCAGGTGGTCACATGATCGCATGTTAGAGAAGTCTGACATGCGGCCATGCGGCAGCCAATCAGAGAAGAGCCTTTGAAAACCTGGGCCCACCACCCATCGTACTTGCACAGTTGAGGGAACGCCAGCAAACAGGGAACTAGTGCAAGGTCGAAAACACACAATATTTTCAGTGAAAGAGGATAAAAAACACACAAAGTTTCCAACACGTCAACAGATAAGCACACAAAGTTGGAAGACAAAGGGTCAAAAATAATGTAGGTTATCGGTCAAAGATAGAAAACATTATGGATTTTTGAAAACACTGTGGATTTTTGACACTGTGGTAAATTTTTAAATTTTGTTTCTTGCAGACCTTAGAATTTGAATATCTTTTTGGATTTTATGATTTAGGAGATGCAGTTTGGACTAAAGCAAGGCGACAACAATAAAGAGTACGAGGCAGGACATTTAACAAAAACATTGCAGGGAACACGCCAATTTCATAAAATTTTGCTATGATAGAAAATTGGCCTAATAGTGGCTCTATCTGGGGATGTATGCCTCTTGCAGGCATAGCAAGGACCTACAATCACTGGTTAAAGCAGACCATCCCACAGGACAAAATTGCAGAGGCCAAGGAACAAGCAAGGCAAGACCAAGCAATAGGACCAAAAACTGACAGACCAGGGGAAAACAGGGCAGGGGCAAGCAACCTATATACAAAAATTTATAATATTCACAAAAGGCTCAGGGCCCCAAAACTTTTGATCAGGTCTTTCCTCTATCAAACAAGTAATTTTCATCTCCACTTAGCAAAGGAAAGCTGAAAATACATTTCTCATCCATCCTGCCAAAAACACTATGATCCACATCCAGCACAATATATAAAAAATGATCACCATACTCACCATCATCTGGCAAGATAAAGACATGAGGCTATCATAGATGTTGACCATTTCATGACAACAAAATGTCACACTCTTTACTTTCACCGCCATGCTGAAAAAGAAAAAACTCCAACTCAACACCATGATTGGAAGCATCAACATTCTAACTATTAGTTTGCAATGAATAATAAACACTTTCTATCTCCTTGCTCTGCAAACTAATATAAAACTTCTCAAGACAAAAATCTGACTGCATGAAAATGGTAGCAACTTTCTGATCAAAAATCACATCAGCATCTTCTAGAAAGGAACAAGCACTATCAATCAATGACTCGTCAGTCATTTGCAAATCTAAGAAAACTCCTTTAGAATTGCCGCATTCTCCAGCATCAGAATATAAAGAAGAACCACATACATTAGGCTCTTGAAAAATTGAATCCACACTAGTACACATATCATCATATTCATCATCACTGACATTATCAAATTTACTGCAATAATGTATACCATCCATTTGCATATCAAAAATGGGAGAAAGGACCTCAGTAGAAGTTTCACACACCATGCCATCACTCATTTTTTCTTCATCAAAAATAATATCCACTAGGCATGGGATCTCAGAAACATACTCAGGAGTGCATCTTTGAAACTCTACATCCGAAAGCTCTGAAATTTGTTCACTACTTAGTAGGTACTGGACTTCACACTCTATCTCATTTGCCTCACTGCAAATGCTGCAAATATCTTCCTCATCTGAGACAGGGGCTGAAATTTTTTGTGTCAAGTCATCACTGCAAGAACTCATATCTGCAGATTCATCTTCTGTCTCTTGATAATCACAAGTTCCATCATCAGCACCAGCATCACAAGATTCATCATTTTTAAATGAATCCATCCATTTCTTAACCTTTTCTAATGCTTCATTTCTAATAGAGGCAATCCAACCAACTGATTCAGGCATACTAAGCACTAAAAACATTTCAGTATACTAGAAATCTTGAAGCTCAATACCCATAAGAAGTTCATCACAAGCTATAAGAAATTTCTTATAGTATGAGCGGGATGACCCTTCTTTCCATTCCCCTATTGCACATCTTAAAATCCTTGTACAAGTCTGTTGGATTCTTTGACTTATTAGATAAATGTCTCTTTCTCTATCAACATTTCTAAGGTCTAACTGATAACAACCAGACCTAGAAACATCATCCAGATCTGTCAAAGCTGGAAACTCCATTTTAAAGTATTGAAAAAATAATACAACTTGTTCTCATGACAATACTTTTGTTCAAACCCATGCAACCAATGACTCTTTAAACCTCAACATATTTCTGATACTCATTACAAAACTAAAACTTTTATCCAGAAATATGATCAAACCTTCAAGATTGACTTCCCTTTTCAATAGTGACTTGTTCACCTAATTAGGGATTATTCTTGCTTAATGAAATAGGATTACCTGGAGATGTTGTGAATGCTAAAAAATACTGATATGAAGTCTCCTCCAAATCACTTTTCAAACCTTGGTAGAGCTGCCACCTCCTTGCAGAGGACAAATCTAAATCAGTTAAGAACCTCTTCAACTCTGAACCTTCTTCAAAACCAACAATCACAAGACAACCTCATAGGATAACTACTTGTCAGGACTGCAAATATATCACACTTGTTATAAAACACTGACCAAATAGAGACAAATCAGAGCCGCCACTCACAACTAGGTGAGAAAATTTTACTAATGTGTTTTTTACCTCAGACTCTATGATCTTTTAACCAGACTCTGGGATGATCTAGCCAAGCAAGGAAGCTTGCTGTCTTTTACCTCTTCCCTAACAAAGTCACCATTTTGTTGGCTCTTTTCCTTGCAGGACCAAGCTTGAATAAAATAGTTGGGCTTAGACTCACAGGCTAGGCACTCAAGATTGACAAGAAAAACACACCAATTGATGAGGATAGAGAGAAATCCTCCTTCTTCTTTGAGCTCCACATTCACTCAGGTGGGTATTGCCTTATTTGCACATTCAAGACACCTCATGAAAAAACCAAAGGCCTGCAGATAGATTAATGTGGAATAGGAATCAATCTCCTATAGGTATCCTATACCTCAATGATAGAAAGTCTCATGCAATAGCCCTACTTGCATGGAATGAGATTGAAAGCTAGAAACCTATCCTAACAACATGAAAGGGAAAGGGTGGAACTGGAAGGAAATGATTTTAAAATGATTGAAAGGTCCCCTCAGATGCCCTAAGTCTTTGATAGACCAGTGCCTTATCCAATGGGCCACAGAGTCAAATACCCTACTGCAAGAAATAGCTATGAAACAAGAACACAACACACTCACCCTGACCAGATCATACATTACCAAACCACCTATGCACCCAAATATGTTATCACTTATCCAAAGGAAGATCTAGGAATAAGTAATACATTAACCAGCATCCACTGGAAGATAAGCATGATGGATCTTTGATACCACAGCCCATACATATCCGAACACCAGTCCTAGACTCAGTTGCTTCTTCGAAAACAACTATATTGCAGACACTCACTGGAAATGCAAGTAGAAAGAGTACACACCCTTGATGTTGTAATCTATAAGTCTAAAACCCAAATGGAGACAATTTGATACAAGAACAAGTATGTTGCAATCTCATACATAAGACATCTGTTATAATATGCACTGTATTCTCTGAACCAACAAGAGAAAAAAGAACACTCTATATGCAGAGAGAAAGAGAAATCTATAGGAAAAAGACCCTTCACTTGGAACTAATTCTCCTCAAAATTTTGCAGAAGAAGGAACCCTTACAAAGTCAAAAACTTGACTACTTATACCACTAGCTACCTTGGAATTCTCTAGGAGAATGCAACAAGCTTAGGAACAGCTAGGGTTAGGGTTTCAACAAAATTTTGAAAACATGGTTGGAGGGAAAACCAACACCAATCTGTCAGCAACAAGAATGATCTTCACACTTGAGAAGAATCTCTGAGAAGGACAGGAAGATCATAAATTAACCATGCAAACCATACTAATCAAAACATCAAAACACCTCGAGCCAACAAAAATTGTCCACCACCACACAGTACAAATCCCTGAAATCACTCAAAGCACCCTGGACCACACTGGAACGATGGAGAAGTTCAATTTCACCAACTCTTGTCCCCTCTGTCATCAATTTTAGTCCTTACTGGTCACTGGAAACATCTCTGAGATTTGAATTTGAACTCCAACAGCTAACTTTGCACTTCACAGGTTTCACATTTCTTAACTGTTTGCCCCAGTCGTGAAATCACGCTACCATCAACTTGACCAGCACAGGAAATTGGGCCTCAAATTATGCTTGGTCACATGATCGCAAGGCACCAAACTAACCTTTGCGATCATGGGACCGTGGTCTCCTTAACTAGGTAATGCCATCAAAAACCTCCCAGAAAAGTCTTTGGCCACCTCATAAATCCCTCAGTGAACAAAAAATGGGCATGTCAGCAACACGACATCGTGGACCCACATAACTTCACAACCATGATGACCAATAGCGGTCGCATGATCGCATAGCCAAAACCTGGGCTATGCAAACACACGACAAGCCATGAGATTGCCACCCTGTCACCACAAACACCAGCCCCACCTGCCATCGAGCCCACCAATCAGCTAAAAAATGGGCCCCAGCACACGTGGTACCTCATCGCATGATCGCATAGCCCAGAGACGGGCTATGCGAACATGCGACCGCCCGCAAACCGCTACCCGCCATAACCGCCACCGCAACAGACATTGTTAATCGGTCGCATGATCGCATAGCCTATTTTTGGGCTATGCGATCATGCAACAGCCAACCAAAGGTCGCCACGTGACCGCCACCAAACTGCAACCAGCACCACTTCCACCAACATGCCCCAAGGACACATGGTAAGTGGTACCATGATTACATAGCCAAAAACTAGGCTATACAACCATGTGATAACCAATCATAGGCTACCACATCACCACCTGCTGCAAATGGGTCCACCGGGCAGTCTCCTCATAAACTAGAATCGATGGCTGTCGCTATACCGTGATGTTAAAAAGTGAGCACCTCTGCTCAACGGTATAATGACAACCACTAGATCTATCCACGCTTTAACCTCCTTAGAAGACTGCGGACCCACCGACGCTATCCAACTTGTCAATCTGCCAACCAATCAAAAAAAGCCAACTCGCTCCACCCTGACAATGGATCCACCAACAAACTGCTAAGAATTCAGTGACTACGCGACTAACTGTTCGCCAGGTCATGAGATGTCTGCCGCTAACCGCCAGGAATGAAGAGATTGCGCGACTGAAGAAGAAATAGACCGCCCGCCAGGTCGCTGAATGCTAAGAGAATAACTGCCAGAAACTAGCGAATAGGAGATAACTACAAGTCACCAAGTCACAGAATGAAGACATAACTGCCAGCCCAGATGAACAACAGGAAGAACCAGACCCACACGAATAGGTGGCAGGCAGTCGCATGATCGCATGTCAAAGAAGTCTAACATGCGGCCATGCGGCAGCCAATCAGAGAAGAGCCTTTGAAAATCCAGGCCCACCACCCATCACACTTGCGCAGTTGAGGGAACGCTAGCAAATAGGGAACTAGTGCAAGGTCAAAAACACACAATGTTTTCGGTGAAAGAGGATCAAAAACACACAAATTTTCTGACATGTCAATAGATAAGCGCACAAAGCTGGAAGACAAAGGGTTGAAAATAACGTAGATTATCGGTCAAAGATCGAAAACATCATGGATTTTTGAAAACACTATGGGTTTTCGACACTGTGGTAAATTTTTAAATTTTATTTCCTGAAGACCTTAGAATTTGAATATCTTTTTGGATTTTATGATCTAGGAGATGCAGTTTGGACTGAAGCAAGGTGACAACAATAAAGAGCATGAGGCAGGACATTTAACAAAAATATTGCAGGCAACAGGCCAATTTCACAAGAATTTGCTATGACAGAAAATTGGCCTAAGAGGAGTAACTTGGTTAAATCTCCACACATCAATAGTTCAAGGATTTTGAAGGCACGCTCAGACCTGTGTAGCCAGGTGGAGATGATGCCTGGTACTTGCATCCTTCATCACCAACTGATATGCATATACAAATAGATAAATATAAACAGACAGTGGCAAACAAGGAGGGAGAGTGCGACATCATGTGGATCTCCCATGGGAGTAACTACGACTACCCCTCCTCATCCTACACTCACATCCACTAGTGCACATTAAACCATAATAGGGTCAGTAGGGTTATATCATAATAAAACATCATAACACAAATCAATGTAAAACATTTTACTGATAGTTCATTTCTAGCCATTTATCATTAAATTATAACTCATTTAATATTTCCAAATAAACTATAGTAACCAAATATATATGTTCAAATGTCTCATAAAATGCTAACTAAATAATAATCATAGTCCATCATAAAATCCAAAGTGTCAAAGCAATAGTCCTATTAGTCTAACATAGGAAGATGCTAGGGTGGGCATTACAGGAGGTGTGTCAACAATATCCTCACTAGTTTTGGGAGGTGAGGTATGTGAAGGAACATTTAGAGAGGGGTTTAAAACAAGGGAGGCAAGAGTTGGCTGTGGTTTTGCCGCATTTTTCCATTTTAAGATTCGACAATCTTTCCTCAGGTGGCCTTCATTTTTACATAGAAAATAAGCATTAAGTCCTCCCAACATTTCTACAGTGTAGGAAAAACATTCTTCCATTATATTAATTTCAAGGCTTGCAGGTATCTCCATTCCTGGCGTTAAAGAAATTAGAGCCCTGACATTCATGTGGGGGACAAGGTGAATCATGTCATCCATTTTGATGAGTCTTCCTAAGGGTTTGAGCAGATGGGGGAGAAATCGCCAGAGGAAAGGAGGAATATTGTTAATCAACATCCATCGAGGGGCAGATAAAGCAAGGACTTCTTTGTGGATAGCTTCTGGGGTCCAAGCTAGGGCACAAAAGGAAGAATTTCCTACTGTCCAGTACTGTTTCTTTAGGACCGCCTATTGAGCATCCAAACTATTAAAGAAAATCACAAATAATCTAGGTTGAATTTGTCTACAGAAGGAAATATGCAAGCCAAGTTTCAAATTCTAATAATTATGAAACCAATCATCAAGAAACTTGCGGGGAGGACATTTCTCAACATCAACAGCAGTGAAAAAAATAGCAGAGTCTCTTAACCTATTCTTTTCTTTAACAATTTCATTCAGCATGTCATTATTAGGTGAAATAGAGAAAGATTGCAAGCCAGACCCAGAAACCTTACCGGATCCACCCTTTCCATTAGGGTTAGCAAACTAGATTTTTGCACCAGCACAAATACTAGTGGCCGAGTGTGTAACGGCTTCCGAAAATGACTTGGGTTTTGGGGCCGAATGAGGTTTATTAATAGCAATATTTGGAGGCCAAGGGTACGGCCTCTGCCAATGGGCAGGGATTAGATGTAGTAACTATGTGAATTAATTGAGGAGGGAATTAGAATGGACACACCTGGCATCCGAGAAACAGCATGGCCGGAAAGGAGACAACAGAAATCAATCACCGAAGACAATCGCCAAAAAAATGCAGATATCACTGAAAAACACAGATCAAAACCATTAATTCAACATATCATATTTGACCCTATTAAATTATATTTGATAAAAAATGTTATATAATTATCTATTAATTTATTCAATGTGTTAGGCCTGATACTAGCTAAAATAAAAATTAAATAAAGAATACATTATTAAGTTATTAACTTTCCTTCACAAATCAATGTATCTTATCACTGTATAGCCATGTAACTTCAATTATATTCTCTGTCTCATGATGAGCTCAATTTGCTTTTTAAAACCGTGCATCCCGTTCTCACAATATAAGTTTTTGAACATATTAGTCAAGATCAGTAGGAACAGGAATAGAAAATCATAACATTATAAAGAATTCTTGTTTGACACGTAAGTAGCTTTCACAATTTCAGAGCTAAAATCAAAATCTGTGGAAAGTTGAAAGCAACTACGAACACCCTTCATTATTGTGTTGGCCTCTCTTTACTCTTGATTTGTCATCTCATCACGGGAATATATATATTATTGAAGCATGTCAAACAAGAAAGATGTATATGAGCACACCTCAGATTGAAGCGCCTTAACATCGTTGAATCCATCACATTTGTAGATGTAAAGCAGATCCTAGAAGACCTCTTCACTACCTCCACCATTGAGAATGGCTATTCTTTTCACTACCTTCGCCCTTGCCCCAGCTCTTGTCTACACCTGCGCTCTCTTAATCATAATTTGGTGCTACTATTAATTTAGTGTTACTATTTCTATAAAGATAATACTTTTGAGGGTTTTATTTTGGGTTCTAGGAGTTCTATGTGAAGCCCTTATATTTAAGGGATTTATATACGAAAACCTATGTTTAAACAGTGGATATTTCTTTTAAATTGACGCAGCTTTAGTGAAAAACTAGTAATTAATTAAATTTTTATATTAGTTTACATAGAAATGTTTAATATGTATTAATTAACAAGAAAAATATTATAATATTTTTTTGTTTGTTAACGAGGACATTCCACCGGGAAAATTCGGAAGGAGTTTCGAACCCAAGACCATGGAAGTAACCCACAACCTCAAGCCTCTACTCCCCACCATTTGAGTTAGCATCTGAAGAATATATATATATATATTTGATAAATAAATATTTTTTTATTACAAAAATAAATAATAGATATATGTATGTGTAAAAGCTTACTATTGTAACTAAAATGCTTTGAATAATAACACACAAATACAAATATATGTGTATGTGTGTATGTATGCATGTTGAACATACATGTGTACACACATATATACATACGTAGTATATAGCTACATAGATATTATTCCCATCATATATCATGAATTCCAACATATTTAAATTTGTAAACTTGCTTTTAAATCATGTGAACTTTTTTTTTTTTCTGGAAGGTTCTGATCTGCCAGGCAGCCCAGCAGAAGCACAAACCAACATCTTTTAAGTAACCTGATAATGAAAAATGATATTAACAATGTTATCCTATCCTTTACGTAAAAGAAGTGCTATTAACTTTTCTTGAAAAATCAGTTAGATTATTTCAATCTAATGACATATCACTTTATATATATTTCTATTAAGACAATCTATTTAATGACAAAGTCCATTTTATAAACATCTAAATAATATTAAACTCACATTTTCAACCACATAGAAAACAAATATTCCTATTCAATTATATAGTTCAATAATAGCCATTCTCATTTAGACTGTTTTGGGTCTCTTCATTACCTAGATTTATTCCAAGTGCGTGCACCACGTTCTCACAAATGGAGTTATTTATTTTAACAGTCAATGTCATTTGGAACGGGTACAGAATACCTTAACTTTCTAAAGAATTCTTAGTTGATGCGGAATAGCTTTCTATGATTGAAGATTTAGAATAGAACTCGTGAAGGTTATGCGGAAATTCGAAAGAAAGTACGAACACGCCTCGATTTGAAGTTAATTGTGTAGATCTCTTATTCACTCTCGATGTCTTGGTTAACCACGGAATCTTAGTCTTTTCTTGGAACGTGTCAGACAGAATAAGGTATATACGGGAAAAAAAATGAACAGGAGGTGCCTTGTTTTGACCACGATGTGACTTTTCTAAGCCCACCTTTATTATTCGATCTAACCCTATTCGAGGCGGCTTAAGTATTTGGGAAGACATCTATTAAGTTGAATCCAGTTTTCCTATATCCTTCGGTTAAAGATTGTTTGAGGCAAATAATGGCAACGAGAAGCAATACAAGGTGCGCAAGCTGCAAGTGGCAGAGAAAAAAATGTTCAGAGTCGTGTGTAATGGCTCCTCATTTTCCACCCTCTGATCCCCTAAAATTTGAAATAGTCCATAGAGTTTTTGGAACCAACAATGTGCTAAAAACGCTTCAAGTAATTCTTTCATACTCAAATTCAGTTTTCATTATATATTGGGTCTTTCAATAATCCAGTGGAACTCATTTGGTCTAGATATGTTTAATTGTATTAGGGTTTGAAAGAAAATGAAAGGAAGAGCGCAGTAAATAGTATGGTGTATGAAGCAAACGCCAGATTGGAGAACCCTGTGCATGGGTGTGCTAGTGCAATTTATCAACTGCAGAAGCAAATTGCTGAGCTGGAATCACAGTTGGCAATTACGCAGGCAGAAGTTTCGAGAATGAGCAGGAAGCGAGATGGGCTGTCATCAATCATTGCGGGACGATATCATGTTTTACCGCCAACACAGAAAAACGATGATTCGATGGGAGAAGAAGTTGATGAGTTATGGGAGCCTCTGTGGAACTGGAAAGCATAAGTTCTACGCTATCTTAGCATGGTTTTGAACTTGTTTTACAATTAAAAACTCACATCCAACTTCAATGTGTATTTCTCTAGAATATAAAATAATAAAATATAAAAAATTCTAAATCTGAATATATTATCTCTTTTTCTTGTGCTAAGAAAATAATCAAATCACAGTCTATTTTAAGGTATACAACTATAACTGCTCTAAACTGTAGAAATAAATCTAAATTCTATTGAATATAGAGAGGGTCATCTATATAGAGAATTAAACGAAGAATATCATTAGCTATGTTCTGGATAAAAAAGTTTGGGATTTGACTGACTCCAGTTTGTGGCACATATACGTTCTCATCAACAGATCCATTCATGCCTATGCTTATCATTATTTTCATCGAAGTTGTACTTAGTTTTGTACTCCACAATATGTAAATCTCATTAAAGAGTTAAATAAACAAAAATTCATATTTTATTCTTTTGGAATGTGTCTATCCTACTACTCATTGCTTCCAGCTACTCTTGTTTCTATTAAGATAGCATTGATAGTGTTAGGAAGATTAATATTGTCTAGAAGAATCTAGAGATTGGATTGTCTAGAGTCTTCAATAAGATCATTCCAGAATTTGGGTAGAACATTCTAAGATGTAGAATATTCTAGAAAAGGAGTTTCCCGATTTTGTATGCCCTCTATAAATATGTACTATGTAGAAGCATACTGTGTATTGTTAGAAGGCATTTGAGAGCTCAGAAAGTTGTAAGCAAGCTGGATTAATATATTACTGTGTTTTTCGTTTCATATCTCTGTTTTCTGCTCTGTTTCTTTTGCCCTGTCTTAATACAGCTGATATTACTGGTTTTTTTTTTTTTGGCCCTGTTTTCACATGGTATCAGAGCCAAGTTCAGCTAGAAGATTGTTGTGAGGTTCAGCTAGAAGATTGTTGTGAGATTCAGCTAGAAATAGATTGTTGAAGTGATTTGTTTTAAAAGTTTCTATATTGCTGAAACAATATTTGCTTGAAGTTTCTTCTTGTGTGGCTAACATGGGCTCTACAAATGAAATATTACCAATCTTTGATGGAAGTGGTTTTATAGATTGGAAGATTGCAGTCAAGAATGCTTTGAGAGAAAAGGCTTTATGGAGAATAGTGAATAAGGAAACTGGAGAACCCCAAATTGATAGAGAAAAAGAGCTTTGGAAATGCAAGTTGGAGCAAGCTAGAGGTATTATTGGTAAAGCTTTAAGCCCCAATCTCAATAGAAGATTTGTTGATATTGATAATCCAATCGAGTTGTGGGAGAATTTAGAAACAGATTATAAAGATGCAGATGTTGCTAACATGTTTAGTGTAGAAGAAAAACTGGTGAACTTAGATCCATCTGAGTTTGAAAAGATGACTGATTATTTCAATGAAGTTACTTTTTTAAATGCCCAGCTGAAGAAAATAGGTGCTGAATATGCGAAAAAAGATTTTCAGCTAATTGCAATGGTAGAAAATAAGCTTCCCCAACCATACAAGGTATTTAAGGAATCAAGAAAAAGGGTTATTCAGCTAAATCCCAATACTCCACAACAATCTTTTGACCAGTTTTGCAAGTCTATTTTAGATGAAGAAGTTCAGCTTATTAAAGAAGGATATATTAAGAAGAATCGTGCTTATTCAGCTAAAAGTAATTTTTTTAGAAATGATGGAAAGAAGAATTGGAAAGGATATAATAAATTTTTGAATAATGAAGGTTCTAACCATTTTTCTAGAAATGATGGTGCAGAGAAACAGGATGGAAGAAAACCTATTATTTGCAGGTATTGTGGTGGTGAAAATCACATGGAGAAATTTTGTTTGAAAAAGAAGGACAATGAAAGGCATCAATACAAGCCCAAGCAAGAAAAGTTTAAGGATGGAAAGAAGGATAGGTACAACTTTGTAGCCATCTCCAAAAAAAGAGAAGATAAAACAAGTAAGGAGGTAAGTGTTACACCTGAAGTTAAATCTAATGTTAAAGGGGGGTACTTTGCTTCAGATTCTATTAAAGAATGGATTTTAGATTCAGGTGCATCATATCACATGACTGGAGATAGATCTTTGCTTACTGATTTTCATGAAGGAAAGAATTCAGATCAAGAAATTACTATTGGCAATAAAATGAAACTTTCAGTTTTAGGTACATGAACTGTTAATGTAACAAATGGGTCTTTGAAAAATGTTTTATTGGTTGAAGGATTGGGGGTGAATCTAATTTCAGTATACAAAATAGTTCAAGCTGGATATGAGTTTGTTGTTATTGCTGATCAAGTTATTGTTGGAAATATTCAGGAATTAACCAAGTTACTGAGAGGGGAGGGGTGAATCAGTAACTTCGAATTTTCTTTCAATTACAGATGTATTAACATATAGTTCACTTTATCCTTATGCATATAGAAAGCATGAAACTTAAAAGCATTCACAACAATGACACATAGATTTGGTTACCCAGAAACCTTCCAAAAGAAAGTAAACCTGGGGTGGGGATGAAACCCACAAAGCTTTAGTACTGCAGTATAAAGTTGGCCGGTTAAGGCTTACAATTGATCACTTCTGATGATTTGCCCTGCTAGGAGCAATAAGGACTGCTAGGTCCACCTTGTTAGAGGATTTTTACAAACTTACAAAAGAAGTATGTACTCGGTAAAGAGATTTTACAAAGACTGTTAAGTCTACCTGGTTAAAGGATTTTAGTACAGATTCACCTGTTAGGATGAAACAGTAGATCTCTTTCTTTGCAACTGGATTGCTGAATGAGATTCGCTGATGTACTGATCACCTTCTATGATGAATTTGTCTTTGGTGTTCCTTATACTGCTGTAGCCTTTTGTAATTCGCTTATCTCTGCCTTTCTTTCTTTTTCACATTCATACTCATTACAATACATCTTGGTATTTTACAACATTGTTTATATACAAGTCTAAATAATTAATTACAATTACAATTACAAAGTCGGCTTGACAAATAAACATAAGTGCTACTAAGTCGGCCCAAGTATGGTTATTCGGTTCCTGCAAACTAACTCGGTGACTTTCTGATACCCGGCATCCACTGCATTACTCGACATCGTCATGCAGTCGGTAGAAGTGAAGGCTCGGTTCATACTAACCACTTGGTAAGTTTTGAACTCGGTAAATACTGGTGACTCGGTAGACATAATGTCACTCAGTTTATACTGTCCTACTCGGTTTGCACTGTTCTGCTCAGTTTGCACTATTCTGCTTGGTTTGCACTGTTCTGCTCAGTTTGCATGGTTCTACTCGGTTTGCACTATTCTGCTCGGTTTGCACTGTTCTACTCGGTTTGCACTGTTCTGCTCAGTTTGCACTCAGAATGCAAATAAGTGTTGTGACTAGTGGCAATCCTGCTTAATGCCAACAATCTCCCCCTTTGGCATTAGTGACAAAAACACTTATTGTCCGAAACTTATATACATGAACCATGCTGAGATTTATTTTGATTTTTCAAAATTTGTCTTTGTAAATTATCTCCCCCTTTCAATGTGCTAACTCTTTCTTCTTTTCTTCTATACATATCTCATATCTCCTTCTATACATATCTCCCCCTTTTTGACGATAATGCCAAAGGTGTATATACAAGTGATTTACAGAGATAATCCAAAATTTGATAGAAAATCAGAATGTACCTTCATTATCAGTGCCAGGGTTCTGTCCCAATTTTCTTGCAGAATCTTGCATGTTTGGATTGCAATTTGGACTTCTGCAGAGAGTTCAATCATGTGATCTGCTACTGAGAACTAATTGTCATGAATCAATGTTTTGGAATGTTCAATGTGCTTGTACATTGTATTCATGATGGGAAGGATCATGTTCTGAATGTCTAGCAGTGTGGACCGGATCCTTGTGTCTTCTTTCAGTAGTTCTGACTACGTATTTGATAGGTATGAGATTTTCATGTGATGAGCAGAGCTTGAACTTGGTTCAAGTTGTAGCTTCTGTATGCTAATCTTCATATCCTCATCCATTTTATTCATTTTATCCTTAACATCCTTTGTGAACTCGGCAACATTGCATAGTCTGGCCAAAAGAGAGGTAACATTCGAATAGGAAGATTCAATGTTTGACAAAACTAAAGACAATTCCACTTGATTAATAGCTATGTGTTGAGCAATGTGCTCAAGCACTTTATTGTTGAATCTCTTCTCGGCTTTTTCAACTAACTTTTCTGTCCCAGATGAATCCTCATTGTATTTGTTTACTGCTTCTGCTAATTGTAACAAAACATGTTGAGAGGAGTCTACTTTAATACCTAATGCTTCAGACAAAATGTCCTTAGCATCCTTAATGATTTGATATTCCTTGTCTCTCTCCTCTTTAAGTTTCTTTTGCTTCACTTTCCTTTGGAGGATTTCACCTATATTTTGCATTTGGTCCACTGATAGATTTGCAAAATCCAATGTTTAAATTTCTATTTCCTCATCTAGGTCTATATCCTCTACTATATTCTTACCCAAAAATCTTATACTCGGTTGAGCCTTAGGCTTATCTGTACTTAATGCCTTAGTAGTAGTAACAGTAGACATAGTAGGACTGGCTATACAGACTAGTATACTGTCTATTGGAGAACTTGAAGTATTTACACATGTAGAATAAAAAATTGGAATACTTACTGCTGGAAAACTTGATGAAGTAGGAGACTGCAACTCGGTAGAAGAAATGGTAGTTGCTTCTATTGTTGCAATAGGTGATTGGACAAATGTTGAAGTTGTCACAACCATGCTTGAAGGTGTCTCCGGGCTAGATGTAGAAACCTTTACTGGAGAGGTAGGAAGTGATGCAATGACTTCTGCCGCTATCCTCATAGTATCATCTACCTCAGTGGCTTCTTCCTGTTCATCACTGTCATCTTCAATGTCTTTTATTATAACTGTTTCAATACTCGGTTGGTGAAGATGGTATATGTTCTTCCATGTGGCATTTGCAGCCTTCACAACCGATTCAATATTGTTAATCAGAATCAAACAAGTATTGAACTTCAGTGTCATCTTATTTTCATTCTCCTTCAATGCCTTCTTTATTTCATCATTTTTCAAGCTCGGCATTAACTGTCTCAGGGTTTGATCAAATATTTCTTTAACAGTTTGCTTGGCATTGCTCCATCTCATTTTTATTGGATCTAATAAAACTGCTGGAACCTGTGGGGCTATTTCATGAGGAGAGTATTTCCACTGTCCCATCTTTTCAATAATAGCATCTTCTATTTCCTTTTGTTCTGTTTCTGATCTGGTTTCATATTTAAAAGATTTTATATTACTTACTCCAGATCCTGATCCTTCTCTAAAAAGTTTGATCTTCTCTTGAAGGGTTAGAGGAGGCCGTTTGAATATTATATCTTTGTCTTCCTTGTCTGTTTTACCTCTTGCACTTCTCCTTGTAAATACAGCAGTGGGAGGCTTAGGTGCCTTAGTGATGAATACCTTTCCTTTCTTCTTTGTAGGTTCTGGTTCCTCTATTTTCTCATCCTTTTCCTTTTCTTCTTCAGTGTCTTCTCCTTTGTCCTCGGTTAGCATTTGCATTTTGGCTATCCTCTTCTTTCCTTTATTTACTGCCCGTGGAAGCTTTATGCTTAATTTAATGCTCACCTTAGCTTCATCATATGTTCCAAAATATGGAGCTTTGGGATTAACAGGCTGATTAAGAAGGGCTTCAATGATATTCTTGGTTTCATCAATGTTTACCTCATAAGGAAGAGGTTTTACATGTACAATCCTCAGTTTAGCTGCTTGAATGTATACTCTGTCACAGTCCACCATGAAACAAATGTCATCCTTATAATCCTCAACCAACTTTTGTGGAATCCAGAATCTGTCATTCATTTTCTCTTTGAAAGACTCAAAATAACTGTCCATGATGCTCTCAAAATTTTCACCCATTTCTGAAATATATTCATTTATCTCATAAAGAACTGGCACATCTTTTCTCCATACTACTTTTCCTTTAGAAGGGAAGAATTTTTGAACATAGAAGAATAAACAGACCAGTAGAGATCCAAACTTACATGGATTGTTTTTGGAAGTTTGAATGCTTTCCATGTTCTTGTTAAACTATTTTAACAACAAATCTGCAAGGTCAAATGATAAGTTATTCTTGACCACTTTGTATGCTAGGTCTATGGCTTCACAGGAGACACTATTTTGTCGACTTGAACTATATATCTTATGGGCAATTATGTGTGTACCAAACTTTAGTTTAGCATTAGTAATGCTGCTTACTTTCATGCCTCTACCGTCCCACTCAGCTAGGGTTTTCTTCTCTAGTTCCTGCCAACCTAGGGTTTTGGTAGATTTTGCTTTGTTTAACATGGGAAGACCGGTGATTTGATGAATCATCTTCTTAGTGATCTCTATAGGTTGCTCAAGCCAAATCTTGCCTTCATGTACACGGTTGAGAATGTATCTAACCCATTTCTCCTGAAAGTTTGGAGGTAAATGTGCAATGTGAACTAATCCCTTGTCTTCCAGATGTTTGTGCTCGGGTTTTAGAATACCATCCACACACAATTCCTCATGCACAATATCTAGCTCTAGGTTTCCCATTTCTTGAATTGCACAATTGAAATGATTGTGAATATCGTTAACAAGTAGTACCTTAGGAGGAATCTGAGATTGAGCTCCGTTCAGATCTAGGGCTGCTGCAATTGCGGGCACGAGCTTGAAATCTGGTGCGCTCCATTCCCCTTGGACTAACATTTCTGATCCTTTCTTCGCTGAAGTGCTGGATGATGCCATGGTAGCTCACAGAAAATTCTTTTCACAAAAGTGTTTGAATCGCTGGATTGCTCTTGAAATTTTCTGCTCTCAAAGTGCTAAAGGTTCGCGGTGAAGAATGAGTTTGATTTCTTGCCTTTTGTTTACAAATCTGTCATTAATGCTCAATACGAATTAGGGTATGAATTTTGACAGACTGTCACCCACTATGAATTAATTGCTCGGTAAAGACTTCGCAACTCGGTGAACTCGAGAATTCATATTGCTCCGACCTTGCTCGGTAATCATATTAGACAGCTCCCGACCTTGCTCGGTAAAGACTGATACCGACCTTCCTATGATCTTGTTGCATCTTTGTATGCTGATTTAGATCTTTCTTTTAATTTAGTTCTGGAACTGCTTGAAATTTGTCTATGAGAATACAGTTCCAGTGCTCTCTTGGGAATTTAGTTTGAGTCGGTAGAGCCACCCATTCCATTACTTGGACTGGTTTGCTCGGTAGATTTAGGAATCCACTTTTGTCTTACCTGTTTTCTGACCTTAGTTGCTTCATTTTTCTTTCCATCTTCAACTTCGCTAGTATTCATGCAATTTCTGGCTATGTGACCGAGTTTAGTGCATTTGAAGCATCTTACGGTAGTATCTCTTTTCCTTAGATGATGTTTTATGCAGTTCATGCCAATGTGTCCATATTCTCCACAGTAATGACATCTACACCAGGTGTTATAATCCCATCCAAACATTGCTTTCATAATTTGTTCTACTGGATTGAATGTTTTGGATCTGCACTCGGATGCCTTGTGACCTTGTTTGTTGCATTTGTGACAATTACCTTTGAATCTTGGTTTTTCCCTGCATTCATTTGCTTTGTGACCAGGCTGATTGTAGTTGTAGCATTTTCCATTGAATTCTACTTTTTCATTGCTTCAACATTTATTTGAAGTATGTCCTATTTTTCCACAATGATTACAAGTAGGTTTCTGATTTCTTTGAGTACCTTGCTTAGAAGATTCACCTTCTATTTTGTATCCAAGTCCTGCTTTTCCTTTTTACCTATGAAGATTTTGATTATACAGCTAATCTAGGTCTTCTTGGCTTTTCAACATTCTTTCATTGATTTGTTTTTTAGTGTTTAGGTCATCCACCAATCTTAGATTTATTTCCTTTTCAGATCTTAGTTCTTCTCTAGTGCTTTCTATTTCTGATCTTAGATTCAGAATTTTCTCATTTGTATGGGAGATCTGATCAATTAGGTTTTCTAGCTGAAGGGTTTTATTTTGGACTTCATTGTTCCTTCCATCTAATTCATCTTTCAACTTGTTTCTTTGTTCTAAGATCTCACAAAATCTTGTTGAGTGTAGCTCTTGTTCTCTTTTTAATTTTCTCACTTCTTCCTGCAGAGACCCATTCTTTTCTAGGAGTTCTTTGACAACATTGTTTGCTTTATCTGAGCTATCTAAGGGAAAAAGATCTTCAATCTTTTCTTCAATGTAATTCTGATCATTCATCTGATTTTCAAGTTCCTTCCTTCTTCTTAAGGATTGGGAAAGATGTTCTTTTGCTTCTTTAAGTTTGGCTATGGCCACTTCCAGATCTAGCTTTTCATTTTCAATCACCTTGTTCAATTTCAATACCTCCATTGTCCTGGATCTTTGCTCAACCTAGTTAAGCTTTATCTTGAGAACCAATACAACTCTGATACCAATTGTTGGAAATATTCAGAAATTAACCAAGTTACTAAGAGGGGAGGGGTGAATCAGTAACTCTAAATTTTCCTTCAATTACAGATGTATTAACATATAGTTCACTTTATCTTTATGCATATAGAAAGCATGAAACTTAAAAGCATTCACAACAATGACACATAGATTTGGTTACCCAGAAACCTTTCAAAAGAAAGTAAAACTGGGGTGGGGATGAAACCCACAAAGCTTTCGTACTGAAATATAAAGTTGGCCGGTTAAGGCTTACAATTGATCACTTCTAATGATTTTCCCTGCTAGGAGCAATAAGGATTGCTAGGTCCACCTTGTTAGAGGATTTTTACAAACTTACAAAAGAAGTATGTACTCGGTAAAGAGATTTTACAAAGACTGTTAAGTCTACCCGGTTAAAGGATTTTAGTACAGATTCACCTGTTACGATGAAATAGTAGATCTCTTGCTTTGCAACTGGATTGCTGAATGAGATTCGCTGATGTACTGATCACCTTCTATGATGAATTTGTCTTTGGTGTTCCTTATACTGCTGTAGCCTTTTGTAATTCACTTATCTCTACCTTTCTTTCTTTTTCACATTCATACTCATTACAATACATCTTGGTATTTTACAACATTGTTTATATACAAGTCTAAACAATTAATTACAATTACAATTACAAAGTCGGCTTGACAAATAAACATAAGTGCTACTAAGTCGGCCCAAGTATGGTTACTCGGTTCCTGCAAACTAACTCGGTGACTTTCTGATACCCGGCGTCCACTGCATTACTCGGCATCATCATGCACTCGGTAGAAGCGAAGGCTCGGTTCATACTGACCACTTGGTAAGTTTTGAACTCGGTAAATACTGGTGACTCGGTAGACATAATGTCACTCAGTTTATATTATCCTGCTCAGTTTGCACTGTTCTGCTCAGTTTGCACTGTTCTGCTCGGTTGGCACTGTTCTGCTCGATTTGCACTATTCTGCTCGGTTTGCACTCAGAATGCAAATAAGTGTTGTCACTAGTGGCAATCCTACTTAATGCCAACAGTTATTGTTAGAGATAGAAAAGACCCAAATAATATAATTGCCATTGGTAGAGTTGATCATGAAGAGAATCTTTTTAAATTTGTGGGATTTGCTGATGAAGAATTTAAATACTCTCATTCTTATATTGCTCGAGCTGATTATATGTCAAAACTTTGGCATGCTAGACTTGGACATATAAATTATAGGAAATTGCAAGATATGGTTAGAATGGATATGGTTAGAGGGTTAACAAAAATCTCACCATCTGAAGGAGTTTGTGAAGGATGTGTGCTAGGAAAACATCATCGAGATCCTTTTGATTCAGGTAAAGCATGGAGAGCTAATCATCCATTACAACTCATTCATAGTGATTTATGTGAACTAGGCTATCCCTCACTTTCAAGTGCCAGGTATCTCCTCACTTTTATTGATGATTATAGTAGGAGAGTATGGGTTTATTTTATTGAAAGAAAGAGTGAGGTACTTGAAGTTTTTAAAAAATTTAAGGCCTTAGTTGAGAATCAATGTGGGAAAAGAATTAAATGTTTAAGAACCGATAATGGGGGTGAGTATTGTAACTATGCATTTGAGTCATTTTGTGAGACTTGTGGAATTAAAGTGCAAATAACAGTGCCTCATAGTCCTCAACAAAATGGGGTGGCTGAACGAATGAATAGAACTCTTCTGAAAATGGCTCATTGTATGTTGCATTTTAAAAGCTTACATAATAAATTTTGGGGTTTGGTTGTTTCTTGTGCTGCATATATTGTAAATAGAATTCCCACTAAAGCCCTCACAAATATCATGCTTGAAGAAGCTTGGAGTCGTAGAAAGCCTCACATTGGTTATTTAAAGGTATTTGGGTGTATTGCTTGGACACATATTCCCAATGAAAAGAGGAAAAAGTTAGAACCAAAGAGTCACAAGTGTTTGTTTATGGGTTATAGTGAAGAATCGAAGGCTTATAGGTTATATGATTTGACAACAAAAAAGGTATTTGTAAGTAGAGATGTAAAGTTTGATGAGCATTCACAACTTCCAACCACTTCCTCTCACTCTACAACAACAAATGCTTCTCCTATTCTAGAAAGAAGTGAAGACCATATTGATGAGGATGAGGTATGCATTTCTAACACCAATGAAACTACTAATGCTTTTGATCAGCCATTATCTGCAGATAGTGATGATGAAGAAGATATTTCTCCAGCTAGACAAAAGACAAGAAGTGTTGAAGAAATCTATAGACAAGGCTCAAAGATCCAAGGAAGGAATGGTTGTGCTCTCATGGCCAAAGCATTACAAATAAATGATCCAAAATCATATGAAGAAGCTAGAGGGAAGAAAGAATGGGAGCAAGCCATGAAAGAAGAATATAATGCATTAATGGATAATAAAACTTGGGAACTGGTACCTCAACCCCAAGGTAAGAATATTATTGGTTGCAAGTGGGTTTACAAGACAAAATTTAGATCAAATGGTGATATAGAAAAATTCAAGGCTAGATTGGTTGCTAAAGGATTTAATCAAAAATAGGGTGTTGATTATGAAGAAACATTTGCTCTTGTCATTAAAATGAATACAATTAGAGTTATTTTATCTTTGGCTGCAAGTCTTGGGTGGCATATTCATCAAATGGATCTAAAAAATGCTTTCTTAAATGGAGATTTATATGAAGAAATCTATATGGATCAACCTCCAGGTTTTATAGATCAGCAACATCCTAATCATGTTTGCAGATTGAAGAAGTCACTCTATGGACTTAAGCAAGAACCAAGAGCATGGAATGAGAAGATTGACAAGTATTTCCAGCTTCATGAGTTTAAAAAATGTAAATCAGATCCAAATCTTTATGTGAAGAAAGTGAACAATAACATCCTCATTGTTGCAGTTTATGTAGATGATTTACTCATAGCTGGACCAAATATTGGTTTAATTAATGATTTGAAATCAGATCTCAAAGAGGCATTCTATATGAGTGATTTGGAAGAACTAACTTATTTTCTTGGCTTGCAAATTAGTAGACTTCATGATGGGTTGTTCATCTCTCAAACAAAATATGCTTTGGATCTTTTAGAGAAATTTAAAATGATTGATTGCAAGCCAGCCCCTACTCCTTTCCAATCCGGAGTCAAGCTTACTAAGGAATGCACCTCCAAGAAAGTAGATCCTACTCTATATAGACAACTTGTTGGTAGCTTGGTTTATCTAACTCATTCTAGACCAGACCTTTGTTTTGCAGTAAATATGGTATCTCAATTTATGCAGGAACCCAAAGAAAGTCATTGGTTAGCTGCCAAGAGGATTTTGCGATATGTTCGTGGAACAATGTACTATGGCATATATTACAGTTGCAAGTCCCCAATTTCTTTGCTTGGCTTTACAGATTCAGACTGGGGTGGTGATATTGATGAAAGAAAATCTACTGGAGGCTATTTTTTTCAGCTTGGATCAAATCCAATCACCTAGAGCAGCAAAAAACAAGCAACTACATCACTATCTTCCTGTGAAGCAGAATATAGAGCAGCAAAGGAAGTAGGAAAAGAAGTAGTTTGGCTTCGACATCTTTTATGTGAGCTTGGCTTTGAACAAAGTTTAGCTACTACTTTGTATTGTGACAATCAAAGTGCTATACAAGTTGCAAGCAATCCTATTTTTCATGCTAAAACAAAGCACATTGAAATTAATGTTCATTATATCAGAGATCTTGTTCAAGATAATATTGTTCATCTCCAATTTTGTCCAAGTGAAGACCAAGCAGCAGATATATTTACGAAGAGTATGCTTGAGGCCAAATTTCTGAAATTACGGGGTTTGTTAGGCATGATTGAGGTGAACATTAAGGGGGGATAGTAATATAATGTTCCCCTCCCTTTTGTATTTTTCTTTGAATTCTTCTAGCCAATCTTAAGGGGGGATGTTAGGAAGATTAATATTGTCTAGAAGAATCTAGAGATTGGATTGTCTAGAGTCTTCAATAAGATCATTCCAGAATTTGGGTAGAACATTCTAAGATGTAGAATATTCTAGAAATGGAGTTTCCAGATTTTGTATGCCCTCTATAAATATGTACTATGTAGAAGCATACTGTGTATTGTTAGAAGGCATTTGAGAGCTCAGAAAGTTGTAAGCAAGCTAGATTAATATATTACTGTGTTTTTCATTTCATATCTCTATTTTCTGCTCTGTTTCTTTTGCCCTGTCTTAATACAGCTGTTATTACTGGTTATTTTTATTTTGGGCCTATTTTCACAGATAGGTCTATGGTCTATTAGGAGAAATAATTTGAGTTACAAATGCTTTTTAAAAATTTGAGTTCACCATAAGAGTTCATGAGTGACTACTTCTCAATTTTATTTGATATTTATGATGCTTCTTTTGTACTCCACAATATGTAAACTTCGTTAAAGTGTTAAATAAACAAAAATTCATGTTTTATTTTTTTGGAATGTGTCTATCTTATTGCTCATTACTTCGAGCTTCTTTTGTTTCTATTAAGATTACATTGATAGGTCTATGGCCTATTAGGGGAAATAATTTGAGTTACAAATGCTTTTTAAAAATGTGAGTTCACCATAAGAGTTCATGGGTGACTACTTAATTTTATTTGATATTTATGATGCTTCTTAAAGAATTGAACATAAGATTTCAATTATTTTTCTTTATTTCTTCAATTTCATAATTCATTGTTCATGTTTGGCTTGTTTTCTTTTTTTGATATATTTCAATTCTTTATTAAATACATTGTTTATAGTGATCATTGTCTTCTTTCTTCCTAGATCATTAACCAATCTCCCTTTTTGCTATGACACAAAACTATACATTGAAAAAATATTTTCAAAGATTTTAAGTACCATTTCTTTGATAAAGAAATATTTTTTCTTAATTGAACCACCCAAACATCCTTAAATAATCAATAATTTAATTTCTTTTAGCTCATACATGTTCAAGACTCTTCCCTTCAACTACTTTAGTTGGACTTATAGAAGATATATTGTTATACATACTTTTTCTTCTTAGAAACTACTATCTAAATTCCTCTTTTTCATACAAGTACTTTCTCTCTCATAAATATTTTTTCTATACATTTTATAATAAATTAAAATTTTATTTGTATCCACCTCTATTGTCAAATTTTAGCACTTTGATGTTGTTACCCCTATTTTCTAGCCAATCTCTCCATTTCTAAATAATATTAAATGGATTTGATTTGTAACCATGAAACATATATATGATGCCTTTAGTAATAAATAGTGATGAGTGGATATGCCTGGTTGGGTTGTCCATGACATCATTGCTAAAAGCCAAAATATATTATCTAATATGGTGAATGTCAAAATTCCAAACACCCTTTG
Organism: Chamaecyparis obtusa; assembly: GCA_027943335.1. Lineage (NCBI taxonomy): Eukaryota > Viridiplantae > Streptophyta > Pinopsida > Cupressales > Cupressaceae > Chamaecyparis > Chamaecyparis obtusa. The sequence goes on from BSBK01007897.1 coordinate 57,040, forward strand.
GGAGGCAAACAACCTAGTTAATAGACTTTATTTTATTAGGCACATCACAACATCAATCCAAATGTGTACTTCATTGCAAGATGTGATAGAAGAAGCTCGTGCAACCATCTTGAAAGATCAACTTACATGTGTTGATTTAAGCCTCATTCCTTTCCATTTAATGATCCATTGCTACAATAGGAAATATAATTATTATGTAATGGAAATGATTTTTTTTGGGAAAAGATTCCTTTAATTGCGTCTTTTTCTCTAAAACATAAAATCTAGTCTCTAATCTCCTCTACTAAACTCTTTTGGACCTCTTTGTGCTTTCTAACTTCCATCTAACCATGTATGGTTATTCAAAGAAAAAATACATTCTCTAACCTATTCTCGAGGTAGGAAATGTGGCCACTAATGTAGAAGAAATGAAGGGTTTTGACCTAGAATTATTTGAGAAGTCCGCTCAATCTTGGGGTAAAAGAGTTGTTACAATTGTGGTAAACATTGTCCTAGTTTCTAAAGGAATAACCATCCCAAGAAATTCTAAACGACATCACAAGGATGACTTCAAAAAGATTTTTTGTCATAGAGAGAAGATATTGTCAATTTAAAATGGTTTCAACAAGGAAGAACTTCTATGTGAGTAAAAGGATGTGGTTCTAGTACTCATCAAGTGTATCACATTGGAAGGTAGGTTTAAATACTTTCATTCCCCCTTGTTCCCAATGTTAAATTACTTCAAAAAATTCATTAAAATTCTTTTTTTTTCTATGTTAACTCGTCCCTTTTATATTCAAATAATAATTTTACGATCAAAGAGGGGCTTCCTCTACATCAAGTGCTCATTCCTAGATTAGAAAATTTTAATGTTTCCCTTTCCCTTGGTGTGAGGTCGAATCACTCTCCCATTATGAACACTATTTTTTTATTGAGATAACCAACTAGAAGGATTCTAAAGGAGCCTCACCCTCTCCTATAAACACATCATCCCCTAGTTCTTTCAGTAAAGTTGAACCTTACAGAGAGGCCAAAAATGTTTTTAAAAAAAATGGACAAAAGGAAAAAAAAAATGATCCCTAAGGAAGTCCCAAAGATTTTTGAGGATTCTTCCACCTTGAGGTTTACTAACTTTTAATAGAACCTAGTAAATACCACGCAAAATAAAAAAATTGAACTCTTGAGACTTCAGTGCCCCCTTTTAAGGCTCCCCCTCCCAATTCCCCTATTAACTCTCCTGGAGATAAATTACCAAGGCTCCCTAGGTTTTTGAAAAAGGTGGATAGCATTTCTATACTTTATAATAGGAAAAATAAAATCATTAAGTAGTTTTTGGGACAACTCCACAAAGCTAAAGAGAAGATCAACATATTAGAAGCCTTGGCTAATGTTGATGCTAGGGTAGAGGACTAGTCTTAGGATATCAAAGATCTCAAAAGTTAGGAAGTGATGAATGTAATTTCTATTAGACTTGATAATTGGGATTCTATAAAGGAACATGTTACAAACACTATGATTCAATTACATTTGAAGAAGAACAGAAAGAAATTTTGTATACTATTAAAAATGTGAAAAATAACCAAGAGGATCTTAACATGAAGCTAAAAGAGATTTTTTTTTTCCACGAGGAAATAAGAGATAAGAATTTAATCTCTCTCTAGATTCTTCAGCATGAACTTGAGCACATGCATAACAAAAGGAAGAGGAAAGAGATGGAAGACACTAGGAAGTTGGATGGTCCAACTACTTTAGTCTCTATGCATGGAAGCTAGAAAATAAAGTTTTTTTTTCTTAAACCTTCTGTAGGAGTTAATTCAAGAATAGAAAGACATCAAGGTCCCATCTATATAGTCTTATAGTCTCTGGAATCCTTCTTTATTTTTTGTGTTTCTTATGTTTACTTGTTTCCATTAGTTCATTCAGCTTGTTGTGTTGTTGGGTCTTTTGCCTGTCGGATTCACTCCTCATGAATTCACCTTTTTCCTTTCTTGTGGCTTGATGAAAGATTTCAAGCCCCCTCCCAATTTTATTAAATAAAATAATGAAGAGAGATTAAGAAATCAATTAATTGTTTTCATAAGGCCACATAGCTCTATGATGCTTTTTAGACCTAGCATATTCATCTATTGAAAATTAATCACTTCCTTAATTTATAATCACACACTCCTCAAATTATTCTGTTATAACTGTAATATATTATTGGCCTTGAATCATAATTTTCAATAGATGTCTAAAAAAAATTAGAAAATTTAACTAAGTTTACAATATCATTGATTCCAATTTATATTTCATTTATTAAAAAGATTTTACTATTGTATTTCCTTGAGTAATATAGAAATGGTACATAGTATCACCTATCATGTTTTCTCTTGAAACAACATAACTTTTAGTAGCACTCATCTTTATCAAAAAGTTGATATATATTGTATTTAATATCTAGTCAATTAGAAAAAAAAACTTCCTATATATTAGAAAATTAATTGTAACTAAAGTTTACCCCTTTTATAAATAAAAGATCAAACACATGAACTTTATCTTATCAATACTAGTGTCATAACGTTCATATACAAAATATCCTCATTGGACCTTAGAACAACCAGTTGACGGCATATATGACTGACCAGAAGCAAATTAAAGCAAACTATAAGAAACTGAACCAATATTGGAGTAGTTACATCCATATACAAAATGTCCTCATTGGACCTCAGACCAACCGACTGACGTCATAGATGACTAATAGAAGCTGATTAAATAAAACTATAGAAAAATAAAAATATATCAACCAGATATAAAAACCAGAACTAAAAATCGGACTCAGAACCAATCAGACATAGTATTGGATAAGAAGATAATTTTCCTTACTGATTAATTAACAACACTGGCTTTAAACTCAAATCTACTATATCTAGGAAAACCCCACAAACCACTTTCCGTCTAAGTATTCTAGATGGCACTAAGAATCACTACCACCAGACATTCTCTGAATTCCACTACTCTAAAAACATTATAAGTAGAAAGCCAATTTTCTTTTAATTCCATTAGTTTGCGAAAGGGGCCCAAATTTTGGTTAATCGCCCCCACTCTATACACCTCCCATTCATTTTTAATGAAGATCTTCTTCCTCTCCACTTCTGTCTACCTTGTAATTGTTCTATGAGATGAAGCGCTAGGTTTAGCATCAACATCCATTTAATTGCTGGGATTAAAGTAAATATATGTGATATCAATTAGCTTCCCTTCCTCTAGTTCCAAAACTACATATACAATGGCTTAACCATCAACTGGTCTAATGAAGCTCCGTTGATCAATTCAATACAACGCTCCTTTGAATCCAAGATTTCAACCATGCGAAACATCAAAGCTTCATATACAAAACCATCACATCAATAGTGCCTCTCCCCCAAACAACCAATTACCAGCTGGTTGATGGCATTCGACACCCACTCATTGGAAAGAAATAAACAACGACATTGAGCCTGAAGAGTCTCCTCCCAACACAAATAGCTTAGCCCAAAATGATGCATTATTTTCTCTGCATTGCCAGATATGGATTTCACACTACCTATTATATACTCAAGAAGAGGATCCTTCCACAAGACATAAAGTATCATATGTTGTCATAGACGGATATGTGACTATCAAAATATGAGGATGAAAAGATTTGTCCACTCGATGCCTTCCCGCCCAATGATTAAGCTCTTGACTAATGACCGGTAAATGTACTAATCTATTAACCAAGATTAAATACACTCCTCTCAATGATCTTTCTTGGATATACTCTACCTGAGTAGGTCCAGAACATTATTCTAATCTTTTTGTATCACCTCCCATTATTCCTATTGTAAAATGTACCTCAAGGAATGCTAAAAACTACTACTAAAGACTTTACCAATGTCATGAGATACCAAACAACTGGATGAATAGTTTTGTCTCCACGATGCATAGCATTCTAATGCCACAGCTCTTGCAGAATCACCAGTAAAAGAACACAGAACAGAAGGGACCTTTGTTCTAGACACCCTCATAATAGTGTACCATTAGGAAGATTGACATCTGATGCAATAGACTTAACCAAGGGCACAAACAATCAACATGTCAACCAAATTAATTTGGAAAGTAGATGACAGACACACTATCCATGCCTTCCTTAGTGTTTATTCCCAACCTTGTACACCCATGCGCAAAAAAAGGGGAACCGTCCTCCTTTTTCTGCCCAAATCTCTATCAAACCTTGGATTTATCAAATCCTAAATTCTGGGTTTTAACTCAAAGTCTTAAAGCTTTCCGCCTAGACATAAAGTTTAATAGCTGATATGATATGTTTGAATTCCGAGCACTTCAAAGTTCTTTGGAATAATGTTTTACTTAATCATATCCTCTAGCTGTCAACATCTACTGCCCCAAAATCTTGACTACTTTTTGACTCAAAACCCCTCTCTCAACTTTCTAATTAGGCCATAATATTGTTGTCTAATTGTAATTACTCTACTAATCTTATTTGCTCAGCAAATTGAGAATAATTAGCCAGATTTACGTTGTTCTTAAACAATTTTAATAGATCCTCTTGTTCAAAGAATTGGTGTTCACATTCTAAGTTGACTGCAATGTTGGACAACCAATTAGCTAATTGGTTTCCTTCTCTAAAGAAATGGCTAACTTTGAATTCATCATATCAAGGTAGAAGTTTCTAGACCTCAAATACCACATACTGCAATTGCTAATTCACCACCCTTTTAGAAGTTTGTAGATCTCAAATACAACATACTGCAACTTCCAATTTACCACCCTTTTGGAGATTAAAGTAGAGGTTACTATCTAGGAATCACCTTCTATTTGAATCTTCTTAACATTTATATTGACTGATACTAGATAAAAATGCACTCGCCTCTGCCAAGTTATTTTTCCCAACTATAAGTTTATTTACTACAACCCCCATGATCTTGCCCTGACTATTTCTAATCACAATTCCTACCCCAGATCTCCCTAGGTTACCTTTAGATGCACCATCAAAATTCAATTTCTTAAAATTATCAATAGATAGTTTCTATTTTACCTTTGACCCAATTGTTGCTTTTGATTGTTTGCCCATAAGAGACCCTTTAAAAAAAATTGAAAAATTTCTAATAATTTAAATATAAGAATCAAAACAAGAGAACATGGAGGACAATGTTTCAGTCTTTGATGTATACATGAATATATTTTTAGATATTTATCACTCTATTTACTCACACACTTTCTTAGGTGGCATATACTCCTTTTTTAATATCCTCTTTTTCCTCTTCCACTAGATATTTTGTGTCACTATTGATGAAGATTATTTACATATTACTACCAAAAAAATGAACCTTTATGTAGCAGTGGTCATCCTGCTGATAGTTCCCTGAGTGTATTTGGTAGTGGACCACACCACTTCGACCTATATAATCACTATTACCAGTAGATTTGAGAGAAACAAAAATAGACCAATCGATAACCTGTAGACTCATTTTCTATTCCACAAAGAACGTAGTTATTTGGTTTTCCATGCTTAATTTAGTTATTCTAGTACTTGTCAAGATTATATTGTTGATGGCTAGATAAGTGAAACCACCCACCTTTGGAAGGATGGAGTCATGCTAGCAAAAAGAAAAATCCCTACATGACCTAAGACCTACTGTGTTTCTTAGGGATTAATATCCTTGAATTTATAGCTATAAATTTTACTTCTGGCCCGAATTAGATGATGAAAATCCACATAAAAGTAGATCTTTCTTTGATTTAGGATTTCCTTCAATACAACTGTCATGCAGCTAGATTTTCCCCACTTGCCATCAGCCCTCAAACGCGTCTGGACTATGCCTACCTCCTAAACTATCCAATATTCAACACCTGCAATCACCTTGTTAGTACACAATAAATTTGCACAACAGAATATTAACTCAATCACATTGAACACAGATCTTGGGGAAATTAAGTAGCTTTATTGATTTCAACAAAAAGGCCCCTGGCCCAATCTACATCAATCTCAACTATTTTGTTGATCACTACCTGAGTACTTCCCAAAGCACTCTATACAAGTTCCCACCCCTAGGTCTGCATCCACTCTTGGAACACCGACACACACCTTGTGCACCTCACCGCCTTGGTTGTAGCTCTACATGAAGACTCCAAACCCCCAACACCCTATGTCATTGGAACTTTTTGATGCAACCCTGCTCGATGTGAGATGATTTGACTTACTCATAACAAGACCTAGGCCCCACCCTGATTGGGGGTGTTAGGCCAATTTTCTGTCATAGCAAAAATCTTATGAAAATGGCCTCCTCCCTACAAATGTTTCTTGGTTTGTGCCCTGCCCTGTGTTGTCACCAAGCAATGGTCCAAACTGCATCTCCAAATTCACAAAGCCCAGAAAGTTATTAAGGCTTTAAGGTCTGCAAGGAAACAAAATTTAAAAATCTGCCTAAGTGTAAAAAACCCACAGTATTTTCAAAAATCCATGATGTTTTCAGTCTGTGTGTTTTTGACCTTCGTTGTTTTTGACCCTGTGCCTCCTGCTTTTGTGTGCTTATCCTTAGGCGTCGAAAACTCTGTGTATTTTCGGTCTTCCGCTATGTTGAAAATATTATGTGTTTTTGACCTTGCACTAGTTCCTTGTTTGCTGGTGTTCCCTCAACTACGCAAGTCCGACGTGGGTGGTGGGTCCATGCTCTTCCTGATTGGCTATCACATGGCCGCATGTCAGACTTTTCTGACATGCGATCATGCGACCGCCTGCCATGTGTCCGTGTGGCCCCAGTTCTCATTAATCTTCTTCTCAGCTGCTTGGTGCTTAGTTTTTCATTTGGTGACCTGGCGACTGTGTAGTCGCGTGAACTCTTCTCTTCTGGCGGTTAATGGCTAGCATCTCACGACTTGGCGAGCAGTTTGTCACATAGTCGCTGAATGCCTAGCGATTGGCAGGCTAGTTTCTTCAAAGCGGCAAAGGAAGGAGATCGACAGGCGGTGTATGATTGCAAGGAATATTCTTTCCCCTTGTGATCATGCACCTGCCATTGATTCTGTTTGTAGTGCGCGGTGGTCCCGGTGTCAGACGATAGGCGGAGATGTGTTTTGATTGGCCGTCACATGGCCGCATTCAAACTTTTTTGACATGCAATCATGCGACCGCCTGCCACTTATCCATGTGGTCCCTGCTTCTTAGTGGTGTTCGGTTGCCTTTGGTTGGTCTTCTTCTAGCGACCTAGTGACTTGCAATTTTCTCTCAGTCGCTGGATCCTAGCGGTTAAGTCCCTAGCATCTGGCGACTTGGCTGGCAGTTAAGTTTTCCTCAGTCGCAATGTCGCTAGATGATGGGCCCAGTATTTCTTAAGCAGAATAGCATGCAAAAGAGATCTACGGTGGCTGCATGATCGTGAGGAATATTCCTCCCCTTTGTAATCATGCGACCACCATCCGATCTTCCCAAAGGTGTAAAGCTTTTCTGGGTGGTGGGTCCATTTGCCAGGGTGCGTAATTTCATTGGCCAGTAGGTACTGAGGTGGATACATGAGGTGGGTCCGATACTTAGGGGTAGGCAGCGGTTGTAGTGTTGGCAGGTTGTCACATGATCATGTCACCCATCTCTGTGTTATGCGATCATGCGACAACTATTGAGATATCACAGTTGCGGAGTTAGCCTGAGGTGTCTGGATGGTTTTAAAACATGAAGCCTATGAAGGGAGATTGATCAAACGGTGGGGATATAAAGTTGGTAAAGGTTTAAATGATGACTATCGATGTGCTGGGCACCAAAGTTATAGCCATTTGATTTTGAATTCAAATTTTTTGAGGGTTTCCAGCAACCAGAAAGGACTGGTTTTAAATGTTTTTGCGGCCTGATTAGATTTTTTTGGTGTTGCGATGTGGTCCAGGGGCTATGCGGTTAATTGCAGAAGTTGATTTGGTACTTGGTGAAGGACAGTCTTGGCTCAAGGTGTTTTTGTAGTAAATTTTGTGACCATTTCTAGCAGGTTGGGTGGGTGAAACCCTAGCCCTAGCTGTCCATAGCTTGTTGTATTCTCTCTGAGAATTCCAAGGCAACTAGTGGTATAAATGGCAGGTTGTTTGTTTTTGTAAGGGTTCCTTCTTCTGCAAATTTTTTGAGGAGAATTGGTTCCATGTTAAGGGTCTTTTTCCTATAGATTTCTCCTTCTCTCTGCATATAGAGTGTTCTTCTATTTCCATTCTTTTTTCAGAGAATACAGTGCATGTTGTAACAGATTTGTCTTATGTATAAGATTTCAATATATTTGTTTTTCTCTCAGATTGTCTCCATTTGGGTTTTAGACTTATTAATTGTAGCATCAAGGGTGTTATAGTTTTTCTACTTGCATTTCCAGTGAGTGTCTGTAGTAGAGTTGTTTTTCACAGAAGCAACTGAGTCTAGGACTAGTGTTCAGATATGTATGGGTTGGGGTATCAAAGATGCATCATGCTTGTCTTCCAATGGATGCTAGTTAATGTATTACTTGTTCCTAGGTCTTCCTTTGGATAAGTGATAGCATATTTGGGTGCACAGGTGGTTTGGTAATGTATGATCTGGTCAGGGTGAGTGTGTTGTGTTCTTGTTTCATAACTATCTCTTGCAGTAGGGTATTTGACTCTGTGGCCCATTGGACAAGGCACTGGTCTATCAGAGACTTAGGGTATCTCAGGGGTCCCTTCAAACTCATCTTTAAAATCATTTCCTTTCAGTTCCACCCTTTCCCTTTCATGTTGTTAGGATAGGTTTCTAGTTTTCAATCTCATTCCATGCAAGTAGGGCTATTGCATGAGACTTTCTATCATTGGGGTACAGGATACTTATAGGAGATTGATTGCTATTCCACATTAATCTGTCTATAGGCCTTTTGTTTTGTCATGAGGTGTCTTGAGTGTGCAGATAAGGTAATACCTGCCTGAGTGAATGTGGAGCTCAAAGAAGGAGGATTTCTCTTTATCCTCATCAATTGGTTTGTTTTTCTTGTCAAGCTTGAGTGCCTAACTAGTATTTTAAGCCCAACTATTTGATTCAAGCTTGTTTCTGCAAGGAAAAGACCCAATAAGGGGACTCCAGTTCACTTCTAATAACTCACACAACTTCATTTCTCCTCTCAACACTACTCTAAACTACTGCTCACTGAAAGTTGTTTTGTGCCTCCTTGGATTTCTCCACCATGACACTTCACCTATGAATAAAATCACACAATGTCAAATGTTCTCTTTAACGGTTAGCCTACTCTTATTCGGCTATATAAGCTATTAGTATGAGTCTAACTCTATGGTAGAAAGTAACCACATGATGACCACCATCCAAAATCTGCAATTTTAGCCTCAAAAGCCTAGATATCAAGTCCAGGTGCAACTTCTCCCCTTAGGAATCAACAACCCCTTATATCCTCCTCCACTCTAAAACAAGTGATGTCCTTGATGCCGGCAACACTAACCATACAATGTTGTAGAGGCACCCAACACCTTACTGAATGTTTAAAGAGGTAAGTTAGAGTCCTACTCAAGGAACTCTAAAACCTTGTCTTCATATTTCCACATGTTCTCATCTTGTTCCCAAGATGCTTCATCTCGATTTTGGCCTTACCAATGAACTACAATTCCTTCCACTTCCTATTAAAAAATCCCCACTCTCTTACAACTATCACCTTCTGCACCTCCAAACCCGATATGTCTTTAACAAAGGCAGGTCCACAAGTAGGGATGTTCGTGCTGCTATCCTCTTTATCTTAATGATATGGATGGAGTTGACTGACATGGAACACATTTTGAACTATCATGTGGGTTGGAAACTTCAGTTTATATGTAACTTTCCTAAATTTTTCCATCACTGAGAATGGCCCATCGAAACGACGACCAAGAGCTGCACTCATGGCCTTAGGCAGTTTGAACTAAATTGGATCCATCTTCAAAAATATCCTATCACCAACTTTGAAATCCATACTTCTCCTCCTTGAGTCGACATAGTGCTTCATTATTTTTGCAACCTTAACCAAGTTATGTATTGCAAGATCCACATGGTCATGCCACTCCTGCAACCTTTTCCTAGCATCTGGACATTCTCACATATATCCACTCATAACTGTATCAGGATTCAGTGGTTGGTGGTCTATTGCAAACTCAAAAGATGAGAACTGACTTGATGTGCTCTTCTGCATGTTGTAGCTAAACTAAGCTTGATCTAATAGCATTGGTCAATTGGACTGGTTTGACCAATGAAAGTGCCTCAGATAGTCCTCTAGAATCCCATTGATCCTTTAGATTTTCTTGTCTCTCTCTGGATGGTGACTCGTAGACATGAGTAACCTTGTTCCAATTAGTTTGAACAACTCCTTCCAAAAATTACAAGTAAAGTGGGCATCTCGATCACTGATGATACTCAATGGAACACTCCAGTACTTCACCACATTCTAGAAAAAGTATTCAGCAACATCCTTTGCCTTGCATCGTACAAATGTGGCATATTTGGAGAACCTCTCAACCACAACCATGATACCTATATACCCATCCACATTAGGAAAACCTATGATAAAATCCATACTTACAGTTGCCCATGGTCTTACTGGCATGGGTAGAGGTTACAACAATCCCCCTAGAGGTCTTTTTACTACCTTGTCTTGTTGACAAATGAGACAACTCCTGACATAATCATCCACATCCTTTCTCATATTCTGCCAGTAGAAGCCTCATTCAAGCAATGCAAGGGTTATTTTCTGTCCTGGCTACCCAAACACTGTCATGACATTCATGTAGAACCTCCTTTCTCACATTCTTCCATTTTTGAAGGTAGAATCAATACTTGATAAATACCAATAACCCATCCTTGATATTGAATTTGTGAGTCTTACCCTCATGTGCTTGCTTATATAGTTCCACTACCTGAGGATCCATCTGGTAGCATTCCTTGATGGACTCCAAAGCTTCGTTGGATAATGTAACTGTTATACACTAAGTTTGCACCCTTGTCTCAAGCTCTCGTAGTCTTGATAACCTAGTATAACATGGGAATCATCTCTAGGTTCTAGGCTAGTTCCTCTTGGATAATCACCTTAATTTGCTTCTAGACATGAAAAGTAAAACTTTTAAGGGAAAGGGATAGAAGGAATGCTTGGAAAGGGAAAAGACTGAAAGCAAACTACCTACTAGGTGATACACTAAAATTAGGGTTTGGATCTCAATATAGAGGAATAGAACCAATGAAAAGCTCAAATCTAATAGATCACAACTTACTGAATAGGCTTGCAAAAGTGTTTCATAGGAGGGTCTGAACATAAGACACAACCTATGACCTACAAATAGACATTCACTTCTGCAACTTGGTGTAGGAATGAGACAAGACTGTTAGGGGGTTGAAGTATACCCACAAAAGAATCTAAATTAGATCAAACACAATAACACACAAAATCACAGAAAGAAAGAAGGATCAGGAACCCTAAGAAATCACTGAAAACATCATATACTTTAATCCAATAAGAGATAATTTAGACAAGGAAGCATAGGGACATGAAGGATTGTCATAAAATACCTCTGTAATATCTGAATCATCAATGGGAGAAATACAACTATATAAGCTAGAGGGTAGAAATGATACCACAGATGACCCTTAAGAAAAGATGAATTTCTTCTACAAATTGTCAAACTCTGAGCCCTAAAAGCTCCAAAAGTATAATATATACATACTCCTTTGCATGCAGGCAAGAGTCAAAAACTAACTAGGGTTACATGGTTTTCAATACAATAATCAAACCCTAGATGATCACATCTAATCATAAATATATATCTGCAAAAATCATAGCCGATCAGATATGTGCCCATCTCTGTGCTGGAAATCAACTTGCAGACAAGAAAACTGGACTTATCTACTTCTCTTGCACAAAGTCTAGCCATGAATGCACTGATTGGTACCCCGCTAAGATAAGAAATGACCAAAAAAGGCCACCCAGACCCCTGTCATCATCTTCCTCAACTGCAAAATGTCTTGAAGATATAAATTCCATCTACCAATTCTGTCACAATTGACTACTGGTTCAAAAAACCTAGCCGAAACCCTACAGGAATATATTTGAATTTAAATAATAATGGCTAACAGGTGGCACCAAAATTTTCCTCCATCGATGGTCAACATTTAAATCCTAGTCTCACTTTAAAACGCGACTGTCAGATCTTCTTATTTACCCAGACTCGGCATCTGACTGCAAATCTAACTTTAAGTCTACCTCGGGTTACCCTTTTCCTTCAGTCGCAGAGTCATTTAAACATTTAGTTGACCCTGGTTAAGTCTGATGAACATGGAAAAGTTCTTTAGTCACTGATCCATGGAATACCCTTAACCCTGGGCCCAGAACTGCCACATGTCATTCCTTTATTCGCCCTTGATTGCTCTATAAGCATACACCTCGACAAGTCCTGACATTGGTCCCACTTAAGACAAGATTCTGATCCAATAGTGGGTGCAAGATCTCATGGCCCCTAAATATTCCTTGCACCTTTATGCGAGCCATAGATCTATATAAGACTGGGACCCCTTTGACACATCGGTCTACCTGAAAGTCCTCATCATCATGCAGCAACCAATAGGAAGTGAACACATCAACAAGAAAGGACCCACCGAGAATGCTCTGAGATAAAGCAAGATCAACGAGAGTCTAAAAACTGCACCCCTCTGACACTTTTCATGAGAAAACACACCAGCCGTTAGATCAAAAGAGGACTGACAACCGGGCCTGCTGACAAATTACAAGTCATTTCCCTTTGACCAATGAAATACCTCCACATACGACACCATGGAAATGTACCCACAAAGGCATGAAGTGCTGAGAAAAGGAAAGATTGATGGTTGTCGTAAGATGGTGAGCCTCTAACACATGCTATGAGATCCTACAACAATTGTTGATCTCATTAACTAGGACTCCACAATCTTGAGACCGCCAAAGAACTTAGTGATTACGCGACCAAGGGAAGGCTAACCGCTCACTGAATCGCTAACCATTGAGGACTTAACCATGAAACACTTAGTGACTATGAGAATGATGCAGTCGCCGAATCACTGAGAGGGAAAGATCACCGCTAGAGAAATATGAGAATGTGTGACCAGCCAATAGGATTAAAGTGCACATGGGCATTTAGGATTTTAAATGGCCGATAAAGTAACTCAAAAATATATTAGGCCATAGGGTTACTTAGGGTTTTAAGCCTACAACAACTGCTTTTATGAATTTTTGACCTATAGACCAGAGAAGAGGACATAAAGCTATGAAACTTTCTGAAGTGCTTGGCGGGGTAAAAATAGAGACCTGGGTATGGGAATTGGTCAAATTTGCATGCATATGAAAAATTAGGGTAACAGTAACTTAGCTTGCCCCCAGATGAACCTCACACTCCTCTTCCACTGCAACTAACTAACCCTTTCTACACAGAGCATACACTACCAAATTTTTCTTTCCTGGATTGTAGAGGATCTCAAAGTTAAATCCTGCCAGGAATTCCTACCACTTGGCTTGCTGGAGTGTAAGTTTTTCTTGAGTCTTGAAATAAGTTGAGGAGACATTATTTTTTTTCATTTAGTTTTTTTTCAAAGAGTCTATCAATTGGGACTTCTTTTCCACATCGCCACTTTTTGGCATACCATGGTCCTGCACATACCTTGCACATGGTTTTGAATTTTGAAAACCAAGTCAAAATATATGAATCCACCAAGTTGGGGTAAATAAATTCAAAGTTTTTGAAAATTTTCATATTTTTAAAAAAAAATTCTTACAACCAGCTATTCATTTTGAATTCTTTTAGCTATGGTGGCTTTTGGTGTTCTACAAATTGTATATATTTTTGTGAATTTTAATACAATATTATTTTTTGATTGCAAAAAAATCTTTCACGAGTTTGTATTTTTATCACAAATTGAACATAATTCATAGGTTTATTGTACACCAAATATTATTGATTGAATTGTAGTGCCTCTCCCATTTTATTTCTGCATAACATCTTGATGTATGTGGTTTTGAATCTATGTGTGTTTCTATGTGGATGGATGAGTTATTTTGTGATTACATTCTTTGTCTTTGGATGTGTATTATTTATCCCATGTGATTGGTTTAGCTGACCTTGTGATGTGATGACTATCCTTGTGTTGTTCTTTTATGTGGGCATTGTGAGATGCACCTAGTATAGTTGATTCTTGTGTCCATTTTGAGATTTCTTTTGTGGTTTTGATTGGTTTATTCCTTGTTTGTATTTTTTTGTAATTTTATTGTGTCACTAAGGTTATACCAGTGCATACATGATTTTTATTGTAACACAATGTTATTCAATGATTACCCTATGGTATGATCAGTGGTTGCAATGTGTGATGCACTAATTACTACCCTTCTATTTCAGTTACTACATATTGATGATTTATATGATTAGATTTATTGTTGTTAGTGTTTGATCATATCTACATGATGATTCCTTATGATGATATCTAGTGTATTGTAGATTCAATATTATTGATTGTCTACCAGGATGATGTTATTGGACTCCTTGATTATTGTTCCTTTTGTGATGTGGATATCAGTTATTTAATTTTAGTGAATTATTCTTAGAATAGTCAAAAAATGGATTATTTAAATTCTTTTAATTTAAATGCAATGTTAAATTAATGATATGATGTGTACTTCCGTACCACATAATTTATATACATTTTACCTTTTATGCTGGTACAAAGTGAGATAGATTTGTAGTCTCTCACTCGTGAGATCTACACTATGTATTACTTCCTTCACTATTGGTTATCATAGATTTTATGTGCTTTGGCTATTATATTATGAGAATATGCACTTGATAGTTTTTTCTTTTAGTGAATAGGTACTAGACATGTTCTTTCGTAATTGTAAGATTTCAGTGCGCTTAAATCTCTTGTAGTGGTAGAGGACATAGTAGCTTTGGCCTTTCATACTAAGGTAATGTCATCTCTATATAGATGGCATATGTGATATTATTATTGATCATAACCCTCAGGTACATGACTGGTAAATCTAGATTCATATTTTATTTTTGATAGACCGGTGACTATTTTTGCATTAGATGTCTCATAGTTGTCATGGAAGGCTTTAATTTAGATGTTGATGTAACATATTTGAGGAAATTTAAATGTTATTTTTATTTACTAGCTAATTTTATGTAGTTGGATTTAAATTATATTTGGAATAAATTGTATTTTATTTAGCAAAATGCCAATTTGATTATTTAATTATTTAAATAATCCATTTTAATAATTCACTTTTGGAAAAGTTCTTATTAAGTTGAAAAGTGATTTTTTACACTCACTTCTCATAATGTGTTTGTGAGAAATTGGATTTTTGCACCAAACCATCTTGGAGAAAAGTCAATCTTTGCTCATTGTGAGAGATTTAGGCATCAAATTTCTGTGAGGAGTAGCTTGTTCGATTTGTGCCAAGATTTCTTTGTGTTTCCAAAGATGTCAATGGATTATGTCAAGTCTTGAATTTTAACTATGCATTCTAGTTTTTCACTCTTTGTGTGAGGTAGGGCATTTCACCATTTTCATTTCACTTCATATTTTCAAACAAAACCTTTTGCAATAGTTGTGTGGGTTGAGAATTAGTATTCCCCCACATGTATGTTTTTTGTCATCAGCTGGTTGGATGGGTATGAGCATTAATGTGATTTCATGCTTAGGGGGTTTGATGATTTTGATTTGTTAAGCTATTGGATTTTGTATACATTCCCAAAATAGAAATATTATTGGACTTTTTGGATTTTGGGTACACAATAGGAAATGGGTTTTAATTTCATGAATTTTAACTTCATGGTTAAATTTTGAGTACTTTTGTCTTTTCCTCATATTGCATTTCTAAAAAAAAAATTTCAAGAATGAGTGAGTATTCTTGATGGTATTCCATGTATAGTTTAAAGGATTGTGAAGACAAAGTGGATATATGACATTTTGGTTATCTTTTACCACAATCGAATATAAAAATTAAGTTTGTTTATTTCCACCTTTTGTCGTATTTTGTCAGAATTTGGTTATTTTCATGCTTTTGACCTCCTCTCTTAATTTTTGGGACGTGAGATATATCTTAGAACATTTAGAGATGTTAGTATTCCATGCATATATGTCAAACCACCTTGGGATCCATACCCTTGGTGGTGAGGCCAATAGAGCATGCTTGTGCATAACCTTATTGTTGTGGGTTCTTGGATTTTAAGCTTGCTTTCATTTTTCTATGGGTTGTTGATGTATTTGTTTAAGACCACATCCTTTAGAATAGTGGAGCTATACTTTCTTAATGGTAAGTTAACAAGCCTATACTCTCATCTTGTGACTGATTGAGTGATTCTCATGTTTTGATGGAAGCTTCATTTTGAGCCTTTTGGTGTTTCTTGGTTATTATTATTGCTTTTACCCTTGTATTGGTACACTCCATGCTTGAGGTTGGACTAACATGTGATATATTTTAGAGTGATCAGGTGGATATATTAATGACTTTGTGTATTTATCAGTTTTTCACTTCTTATTTTGTCATGAATGCCAAAGGAGGAGATTATTGAGCATGCTAGAGTTTGGTTTTTATATGTGCTGATATTAATGTTTTGTCATTGATGTCAACATACAAATTTTTTATGCAGATAGTGTTTTAAGTATGTCTAGTAAAGAATATTTTAGTTGTTTAGAGGCTAAACTGAAAATCTTATGTTGCAATTGTAAGGTGTTGTCTCTAGAGGTTCACAAGCATTTGAGTGAAAGTTTGAGGAAGATATGATTGTTTTACCTGGTGAAATTAATTTAGTGTGCATATTGTAATCGATGTCAAGAGTTATTACTTTGTTGAGGATCAGTATGGCTGATTCAGATGCTATAAATCTTGTGATGTGTTTTGGACTCACTGTTATGTCTTCAATTAATTATTTTCATGATTTTTTGTTCAACAAGTTGTCTTTTATTGTGATAGAGTCTAGTGTTCAGTATTGTCGGTATTTAGTGTATAGATGAGTTTGGATTTTAAATTTTGAGAAGTTATTCAAGCTTCTTTCTAGAGTAATTTTGGATCATGTTATGATCTTGTTACTAGATCACATTGATGGAGATTTCCACATGTATTGTTTTGTTAACATCTTGGCATTTCTTCACGTAGGTCCTAGTCAACTTGGTGAAGTTACCTATTGTGATTCTTGATGCTGATTAGGTGAATATTTTGTTGGCAGTGGGACAATGTCCCTCACAAAGTTCGCAACATGGCTTAACCACCTCTTGTGTCTTCTATAAGTCTAGTGGTTGTATCAAGCATTAAAAGGTCAATCTTTTGGTGCAACAACAACCACTACTTGTAACAATTGGTATCAGAGCTTGGTCATAGGTTCGAATCCATGTAGGCCATGATGAGTGACGTTGGGAGGGGGATTGTTGGTAGGGGTCTAGAATCCCTTGCAGTGTTCACGACATTGATTAACCACCTCCTATATCTTCTATAAGTCTAGTGGTTGTATTAGACATTAACAAGTGAATCTTTAGGTGCAACTACAACCGCTACTTGTAACATATTTAGCATGTTTGAGGAGAAAAAATAGGCTAGTCAGTCAACACATCAAAAATAGATGCCAAACAAAGCATAAGGAAAAATACCATACTAACTGAATACAGTCTTGACCAAGCACTCATACCAAACCAGATGATTACCGAGTACCAAGCACAAAATTAACCAAGCATTCATATATATCGGGCGTGACTAAATTACTGAGTGATGAATTCAGTGTATACTGAGTAAACCAGGAAACAACATAGAAGTTTGTATTGGCACAAAATAAAAGGTAAATAGTTTACCAAGATCGAGGTGAAGATTAAATATGGATCTAATCATATAATGATTCATGATCCCTACGTAATGATGTTTATCTTATGGATATGTGCAAGATCATGGTATGTCAAACTAGGTCCATAAGTGGCAATAGAAATTTAGAAAATCAGGTTAGGCAAGTTGACATAAAAAATTGAAAAAGTTATAAATATTATATAAAAAATATGTAACAAGAGAATCTATAGAAAATTTAATTTAATTTCTAATATTCTAGGCCTTTTTTGAAAACTAATTATTCTATATGTTGAAAATTTCAAATTTCAATGTAGTAGTACGGAAATTTCAAGAAAAAATAAGTAGGTGTACGTTTGACCACCTTAAACACAATAAAATGATAATTATTTTTTACAAGATTCTAGATATAAGTAGTAGACTCATGTCCAGATGTGACACATTTTTTTTAAATTTTTTTTCAAGTAAATAATTAATTAGGATATTTCTTCTACAAGTTTTTGAGAATACAAAAACTCTCATGTCTGACCACATTAACTTAGTCTAAACTTTATCAAATTGAATTTTTTTTTCTTTTTTCTTGTAGTAGAAAAGCATAGAATGTGACACATGTTTTGGATTTCAAAAATGTTATACAATTTGAAAGTTATAACTATTTTTCAATAAGTCTATCAATCAGGACTAGAAAGATAGAAAGTAGGTGTATGTTTGACCACATTAAACAAAATCAAATGATAATATGTTTTTATAAGATTCTAGATAAAAGTAGTAGACTCATCTCCGGATGTGATGTATAGTTGTTGGTATTTTTTTTCCTAGTAAATAATTAATTATGATTTCTCTGCTACAAATTTTCTTGAATATAATAACTCTCATGTCTGATCACCTTAACTTAGTCTAAACTTCATCACATTGAAAGAATTGTTTATTATAATTGTATTAAGTGAAGCATAGAATGTGATGTATATTTCAAATTTCAGAAATGTTATATTGTTTGAAAGTTATAGTTGTTTTTCAAAGAGTTTGTAAATCATGACTTCTTTTTCACATTGCCACTTTTTGGCATACCATGATCCTACACATACCCTTACTCATTTAGATTGTTGATCTTAGGTTTTCTAAGATGTTTTCATAACCCTAATTAGGTCAAAATCCATTGTTATAAGAATTGTAAAGAAGTCATTTTGACCAGTATCACACATGAAGTAGCTTCACATATAGAGATCTAAAGATCAGATAGGGTTGTGAAGTTGAAGCATTGATAGAGTATTTAAGGAGTAAATGAGATATTAGATCGGAAGGCTACCAAGAATAATTCAGAGAAGAGATCCATCACAAAAATGTGATAAAGATAGTACTTATCAGATCTGAAATCATGCAAAGTTAGTTTCTATATATGCAGATCAATTTCATTGTTGCATTCTAACCATTGCTATAGAATTAAATCTCTTAACAGAGTAGACTTAATAGCTTATGTAAAATCTCTTAAGTAAGTGCATAATTGAAGAGTGTTTCTGAAATCCTCTAACTAGGTAGATCTAGAAGATCTTTTATGTTACTTCTAATAGGGTAAGATCATCAAAAGTGATCAATCTTTTTAGCCTTAGTCGACAACTTTATTTACTGCAGTAGTGAATCTTTGTGGGTTCTGTTAGGCCATTTTCTTGTTATAGCAAAATCCTTTGAAAATGGCCTCCTCCCTGTAAATGTTTCATGGTTTGTGTCCTGCCCTGTGTTCCTCGGGTTGTCACCAAGCTCTAGTCCAAATTGCACATGCTGAATTGTAAAATCCAAAAAGTTATTCAAATTTCAAGGTCTACAGGAAATTGTCAAAATCTGCCACAGTGTTGAAAACCCATAGTGTTTTCAAAAATCCATGATGTTTTCAATCTTTTGTGAAAACCTTGTGTGTTTTCAACCTCACATAGTTTCCTATTTGCCAAAATTTCCTATCTGTGCAGGTGAGATCAGTGGTGGGCCTGGGTTTTGAAAAGCTTTAAGGTGATTGGTTGTCACATGATCGCATGTTAGAGTTTTCTGACATGCGACTATGTGACTAGTTCTTGCCTTGCATGTGGGGCCCATTGGTGGATGGGCTGTATTCCTGCTAGCGATGATGTGGTAGCCTGTGATTGGCTGTCGCATGATCACATAGCCTAATTTTTGGTTGTGAAATCATGTGACCACTTGCCACGTGTCCTTGGGGCCCATTGTTAAAAAGGTGGTGGTTGCAGTTCCGTGGTCCCGGAGGCAGTTACAAGGTGGCCTTTGGTTGGCTATAGCATGATCGCATAGCCCAATTTTTGGCTATGCGATCATGCGACCGATTGACATGTGTCCATGGTAGTGTGGTGGCATTTCGTCAGTGGTGTTGGGGCCCAATGGCAGATGGTGACATGCTGTGTTCTGATTGGTGCCACTGTGCTAGGTGGCCAACAGTTTGCAGGTGGGTCCTGTGGTAGGTGTGACTCAGCGGTTGTAGTCAATAGTCACGTGACACATGGCATATGGCAGGCCCAAGTTTAAGGAGTGGTAGTTGTTGATAGGGCCGAAGCGTGGTAAGTGATGGTTTGTTGCATGATCTCATAGCCTTTTTCAAGGCTATGCTATCATGTGACTAACCGCCAGGCTTAGCTGTGGTGGTTATGTAGAGGTAACAGATTGTGGTTGTTGCATGTTCGCATAGCCCATTTCTGGGCTATGCAATCATGCGACTAACCATCAGACATCACGGTTGCAGAATTCTGAGGTGGGCCCACGATGCCAGTCTTGCTGACATGCTCATTTTTTATTGGCTGCTTGCTGGTGCGGTGGCTGAGGATTTTGTAATGTTTTTGGACCGACCGTTGGCTATGGTTAGGAGACCACAGTCACATGATCACAAGGGCCATTTCCACAGCTTGCAATCATGCAACTAGACATAAATTGGAGCCTGGATTCCTGTGGTGGTAAGGTTTGTGACCGCACGGTTATGAAACTAGGGGTAAATGGTTAAGGAGCTTAGAGCCCGCGAATGCATGTGACTGTTTATTTTCAAATTTGGATCTGCAGTGACTAGGGGTACCAAAATTTATGATTTTCTAGCTGTTTCTTGATTTGGTTGGTGGAGGCTATACCCTAGCTGTTTGTAGCTTGTTGCAACCCATTTTGGGTTCCCATGGTAACTAGTGGTATAAAAAGTTGAATTTTTTACTGTGTTTGGGTTCTGAATTTTGTTAGTTCCAGTGAAAGTTTCTGCTCTACAAATTTCCCCTTCTCTCTGCATATAGGGTGTTCTATTTCCATTGCTGGTTCAAAGAACACAATACATATTGTAACAGACTTATTTTGTGTATAAGAACTCAGTTTATTCTTACTGTTACTAAGCTATCTCCATTTGAGCTTTGAATTCATTGATCATGCATCAAGGGTGTTTGATTTGTCTTCTTGTATTGCCTATGTGTTTGCAAGTGGAGTTATCTTCGCAGAGGTAACTGGTTCAGGGTTAGTGTTTATGCATGTATGAGCTGAAATATCAAGGATATGTCATGCTTGTCTTCCGGTGGATGCTGGTAAATGTATTGTCTGATTCATAGGTCTCTTCTAAGGGGAGGGTTAAAATCCTTTGAATGGATAATAACATGCTTGAATGCACAGGTGGGTGTTAAGTTGAGGTTTGGTCATGGTGTGTGATTGATGTCAGGCATCAACACATTGAGCATATTGTGTTCTTGTTTCACAACTATCTCTTGTAGTAGGGTATTTGACTTTGTGGCCCAATGGATAAGGCACTAGTCTATTAGAGACTTAGGGCATCTCAGTGGTACTTTCAATCCTTTTAAAATCATTTCCATTTAGTCCCACCTTTTCCCTTTCATGTTGTTAGGATAGGTCTCTAGTTTTCATACTCACTCCATGCAAGTAGGGCTATTGCATGAGATATTGGCTTCATAGAGGTACAGGATACCTAGGAGTTTGAGAACCATTCCACAGTCACTGCCCTCCAGGCCTATAGTGTGACACAAGTTGTATAAATGTGCAGATGAGGTACATCCGCCTAAGTGATGTAGAGCTCAAAGTGTAGAAGGATCTCTCTTTAATCCTTGTTAGTTGACCCTTTTTCCTATAAGATTTGGAGTGTTGAGTGAATGTGACACTACCCCTATCAATCCTGATGCCAAGCTGACCTTTGGGGAAAAAGAACACCAAAAAGATGGTGACTCTGCTGGGAAAATGAAATAAGTTTACCGGTAAGAGTATCCCAGAGTCTTGTTGTATTCAGTTTGGGGAAGAGTCTTATACGTTTTCCAATCTGAGAATTTCTTTTCAGATTTGGAAATGTGCTACCTAGATTTGCTGATTGATTTATGTGTGGCTTTGCTGTGGGAGTGCTCAGAGTCTATTGGTGTTTCAAGACATATCAGTAAAGTTTGTGTCCTCTGAAGAGAGGTGGCAACTCTATGCTAGAAAGAACCTGAGTTGTGAAATTTTATTGGGACTTCATTTAGCTGAGAAGAAGGTAGCAGCATTCAGTAGGGTAATCCAGGTATTCTCCATCAAAATTTTATGTATATGCATGGTCCTAATCAAATGATTATGTCATTAAAGGGATAGGACAAGTGTGAATTATCTCAGAATAGCTAAGTCAGAGGTGGGAGTCATCTACAAGTGTTTTGATTCCCTATTTTTGATTTACAAAGAATCAAGTGTAAAGGCACAAGGGTGTATATCAGTGATGAATGTGCTTAGGGGTCCTATTGGTAGGGGTTATGCACCATTTTGTTATGATGGCATACCTGGTTTCCCTAATAAGATCCCTGATAAAATCAGGGGATACTTGCCTAAGTTTAATAGGAACCAGTATCAGTCAGCAAGAAAACATGTTCAGTACTTTACTGATGTGATGAATGATTTTGAGGTTTTCCATGAAGACCTATGGATGAAATTGTTTGTTCAAACTCTAGAGGGTGATGCTAGAGACTGGTTTTCTTTCCTACTGGCATGTTCTATTTCATCCTGAAGTGAGATGCATTTGGCCTTCATGGAGCAGTTTGGAGAAAGGGTAAGCATATCTGATTCTTATGATAAGCTTTTAAAGATTCATATTGAGAAAGATGAACTTGTCCCTTAGTTCAATATCAGATTTGCAAAAGTTTTGAATGAAATCCCTAAAGGTTATAGACCCAATGACCAAGTGTGTGTAGGTGTCTATTATGATGCATTTGATAAGAAAATGAATTACTTGTTGAGGGATAAAGAACCTAGGACATTATATCAGGCATTTGTAACTGCAATGGATATTGAAAACAATTTGAAATATGGATTGACCAGAGGTCATTTTTCCATGAGTGTCTTTCGGTATAACGAATATGAAAGAAAAGAAGAATGTAGTGCTAATAATGCAGTCCCAAATTAGTGTATCAACACTTCTGCTGTGGTTTGTAATCAGGTTGAGATGTCAAATCAGAATATGTGTATAAATGTTGTTGAGTCTTTTGCTACTGATGAGACATGTATTCAGGATGCTACAACAGTGAGATATATTCCAGACCCTGAAAGGATTGAGCAGTGTGCTGGTGCTTTGAGTTGTGAATTAGTTACCGTAGTCAATCCTTGTAATATTGATTATAAATATAATGCTACTGATGTTCCCAGACATGAAATTGCTGCTTCTATGTCTCAGTCCTATGAAAATGAAGAGGCTGAAAGTTATGTCTCTAATGATGAGTTTGAAGTTGCTGCACAAGGTAAGGAATATGATTCATTTGCATATCAGTCACAGTCAGAAGAACATAGTGCTGAAAGTGGTTACTCAAGGGAGGGTGATGAAGGTAGTGATGGAGAAGTGTCTTCATATGAGTCAGATACAACATGGGAAGAAGAAAGTAATGATGGTGATGTTGATACAGATGCTAAGAAAAGTGTTGACTATGGGAGCATGGATGAGGTTGAGAATGAATTTCTTTCTGATGATATGTCATGGGGTTTCTCTCATGTTGCAGAGGATTTTTCTTTGTAGTCTTCTATGCCAGTGGGTGGTAATGATGCTGATTGTAAAGTCTTAGAGGTTGAAGACTTGTGGGGAAATCCATGGGATGGTTCTTCTGATGAGTGCAACACTGATTATTCATATGTTGACAGCAGTGATGGTGAGTCATGTTCTAGCTCAGATACTGAATTATCTTCTTCTTTTGAAGATGTGTATGATGATGGAAATAAAGACATATATAGTGTGGTTGCCAATGAGTTATTTGATGGGGACACTAGTGAGAACCAGTTGGCACTTTGTCCGAATTATTATGAGAAACAATTCCATGTTGTTTCTAACCCACTATTTGTGGAGTGTGCTCAGGGGATGGAATTTGTTGAGGATTATTCACCTTCTACATGTAAAGCTTCACATATAGTTGATCTGGAGTCTCCCTCACAAATGAGGCCAGTTGAAAGAAGGGTAGTGTAGGATGAATGTTGCTTTGTTGATGAAGATGCATTACACTAGGATAATGTTTTTCTTCTGCCACCAAGTAGTGAGAATAATGGTGATAATCTAGTTCATGATGTTGATCATGTGAATCATCCTTATGAGGATAAAGGTGTGATTTATCAAGAGAAATCAGACTTGATAAACTCGAGTAACCAGATATATGAGTATGTTTCAGTGGCCTTGGTTGAGGTAAGTGAAAGTGAGTATAGTTACTTTTCTTTTGATATGCAAGAGTGCATTAAAGATGAGCTGGATGATTGCAGCCAGGAAGAAAAGGTATCAATTTCTTGTCCCCTTTCATATGTTTCAATCCATGGTGATTTTGATGATGCTTTTTTTTTAAGTAGTGAGTTTGTGGGGGGACATGTGAAGGAAGGCATTGGTGATGGTAAATCCAGGGTTGTTCTGTAGTCGGTACCTGACAGTGTTTTCTGTCATTGTGCATGTAGAAAATTTTTCAGACCTTTGTTTGTTTTTGTGAGCAGAAACCAAGTTTTTGATAGAGGAAAAGGATGGCACTCCTTTGGCATCCAAATGTTGCTTCTATATATCCTGTGTTATGGTGCCAGGTTTTTGTGAGAGGCCAGTCAATGAATTTTTGGGTTTTAAGGTGGGGAGAGGGCCTAATTATTTTGTTTAGGTGTGGTCTACTCTCCCAGTGATCTGGATCCTTGCCATGCCTACAAGGGACATGCATCCCCAACCAGAGCCACTGTTAGGCCATTTTCTTGTTATAGAAAAATCCTTTGAAAATGTCCTCCTCCTTAAAAATGTTTCATGGTTTGTGTCCTGCCCTATGTTCCTTGTGTTGTCACTAATCTCTAGTCCAAATTGCACATGCTGAATCATAAAATTCAAAAAGTTATTTGAATTTCAAGGTCTGCAGGAAATTGTCAAAATCTGCCATAGTGTCGAAAACCCATAGTGTTTTAAAAAATCCATGATGTTTTCAATCTTTTGTGAAAACCTTATGTGTTTTCGGTCTTTTCCGTTGAAAACACTATGTTTTTTCGACCTCGCATAGTTTCCTATTTGCCAGCATTTCCTATCTGCGCAGGTGCGATTGGTGGTGGGTCTGAGTTTGCAAATGCTTTAAGGTGATTGGTTGTTATATGATCGCATGTCAGAGTTTTTTGACATGCGACCATGTGACTAGTTCTTTCCTTGCATGTGGGGCCCATTGGCGGATGGGCTGTGTTCCTACTGGCGATGATGTGGCAGCCTGTGATTGGCTATCGCATGATCGCATAGCCTAATTTTTGGCTATGCGATCATGTGACCGCTTGCCACATGTCCTTGGGGACCATTGGAGGAAAGGTGGTGGTTGCAATTCCATGGTCCCAGAGGCGGTTACGTGGTGGCCTTTGGTTGGCTATCGCATGATCGCATAGCCTAGTTTTTGGCTATGCGATCATGCGACCGGTTGACATGTGTCCATGGTAGTGTGGTGGAATTTCATCAGTGGTGTTGGGCCCTGATGGCAGATGGTGACGTGCTGTGTTATGATTGGTGCCGGTGTGCTGGGTGGCCAAGGGTTTGCAGATGGGTCATGTGGCAGGTGTGACTTAGCGGTTGCAGCGAGTAGTGGCATGACACGTGGCGTATGGCGGGCCCAAGTTTAAGGAGTGGCAGATGTTGGCAAGGCCGAAGCATGGTAAGTGATGGTTTGTCACTGGATCTCATAGCCTTTTTCAAGGCTATGCGATCATGTGACTAACCGCTAAGCTTAGCGGTGGTAGTTATGCGGAGGTAACAGATTGTGGTTGTCACATGTTCGCATAGCCCATTTTTGGGCTATACGATCATGCGACTAATAGCTAGACATCATGTTTGTGGAATTCTAAGGTGGGCCCATGATGCCATTCTTGCCGACATGCTCATTTTTTATTAGCTGCTTGCTGGTGCGGTGGCCGAGGATTTTGCAAGGTTTTTGGACTGACCGTTGGCTGTGGTTAGGACACCATGGTCGCATGATCACAAGGGCCATTTCCACGACTTGTGATCCTACGACCAAACATAAATTGGAGCCCAGATTCTTGTGGCGGTAAGGTTTGTGACCATGCGGCTGGGCAACTAGGGGAAAACAGTTAAGGAACTTAGAGCCCGTGAATGCATGTGACTGTTTATTTTCAAATTTTGATCTGTAGTGACCAGAGGTACCAAAATTTATGATTTTCTAGCCGTTTCTTGATCTGGTTGGTGGAGGCTATACCCTAGTTGTTTGGGTTCTGAATTTTGTCAGTTCCAGTGAAATTTTCTATTCTACAGATATCCCCTTCTCTCTGCATATAGGGTGTTTTATTTCCATTGCTAGTTCAGAGAACACAATACATATTGTAATAGACTTATTTTGTGTATAAGAACTCAGTTTATTCTTACTGTTACTAAGCTATCTCCATTTGAGCTTTGAATTCATTGATCATGCATCAAGGGTGTTTGATTTTTCTGCTTGTATTGCCTATGTGTTTGCAAGTGGAGTTATCTTCACAGAGGTAACTGGTTCAAGGTTAGTGTTTATGCATGTATGAGTTGAAATATCAAGGATATTTCATGCTTGTCTTTCGGTGGATGCTAGTAAATGTATTGTCTATTCATAGGTCTCTTCTAAGGGGAGGGTTAAAATCCTTTGAATGGATAATAACATGCTTGAATGCACAGGTGGGTGTTAAATTGAGGTTTGGTCATGGTGTGTGATTGATGTTAGGCATCAACACATTGAGCATATTGTGTTCTTGTTTCACCACTATCACTTGCAGTATGGTATTTGACTCTGTGGCACAATGGATAAGGCACTAGTCTATCAAAGACTTAGGACATCTTAGTGGTCCTTTCAATCCTTTTAAAATCATTTCCATTTAGTCCCACCTTTTCCCTTTCATGTTGTTAGGATAGGTCTCTCATTTTCATACTCACTCCATGCAAGTAGGGCTATTGCATGAGATATTGGCTTCATAGAGGTATAGGATACCTATGAGTTTGAGAACCATTCCACAATCAGTGACCTGTAGGCCTGTAGTGTGACACAAGTTGTATGAGTGTGTAGATGAGGTACACCTACCTGAGCAATGTGGAGCTCAAAGTGTAGAAGGATCTTTCTTTGATCCTTGTTAGTTGGCCCTTTTTTCTGTCAGATTTGGAGTGTTGAGTGAATGTGACACTAGCCCTATCAATCCTGATGCCAAGCTGACCTTTGGGGAAAAAGAACACCAACGAGTTCCATCCCCATAGCAATTTTTACCTTCTAACAAGGGTTTCCACGATACCAAAATACATGTGTTATGTGTATGAATTTTCATGTATGGTTATTTCATTACATTATAAATATTTACATTTCAGTTATGTTAATGAATGAATAACAATAGTAAATACTATAGTCGGTTAAACAATTACATTTTTACAAGGATTCAGTTGAAATATATTTTTAGGGTTATCGATTCATGCCT
The DNA here is from genome assembly GCA_027943335.1 of Chamaecyparis obtusa. Lineage (NCBI taxonomy): Eukaryota > Viridiplantae > Streptophyta > Pinopsida > Cupressales > Cupressaceae > Chamaecyparis > Chamaecyparis obtusa. The sequence continues at coordinate 84,738 of BSBK01007897.1, forward strand.
CCCCTCTCAATAACTCACCTTTCCATAATCCCAACAATTGGTATCAGAGATAGTTTTCTTGTTCAGGAAGTTTAATCACTAAAGAGAAAAGTTTTTAAAGGTAGAAAGGAATAAGCTTGATAAGACTATTGAAAATCAGAGATTGGAGATGCATATTTTCATGGAACAACTTAAGGATGAAAGAGAAAAATTGAGAGAATCACTAATCAAAAGGAAGGAATTAGCATTTCAACAAAATAAGACTAATTATCAGGAAGTGGGGATAAAGGAATTATCTAAAGGATCTAGATCTAGAAGTATATCTAATGCATCTGAAGGAACCATATCAGATCTGTCTGAAAATAATCAATACCTTACTGATCAAGTGAAAGCACTACAAATTGGACACGGGACTCAAATGGTAAGAATGATTGATGTCATGAACCATCCAAGACAGGATGAACAAGAAATAAATTTGGCTATTAAAGATAGAAGACAAATGACTGAAATGCTGGAATAAAAGGAATCTAAAATAGTGAGACTTACTGAGCATCATTTTGAAATTTCCAATTAGATGGTTGTCAAAATTTAGGAAATCAATCGAGTGAACAATGAGCTTGCTAGGAAATTGGAAGACATTGGTGAATTAAGAGAAGAAAATGAAACACTGAAGAATGATGTGAAGATGAAACAACAACATAATGAGATTATAAATAAAATTGAAGAAAGTACTAAAATGATGGATGAATTCCTAAATAGTCAGAGAAGACCTAACAACATTGTTGTATTGGGTTATACCGAGCAAGGAGAGTCGTCAAGACAAGCTGACCAAAAGAATGCCTATGAAAATCCAAGGCCAAAGAATCTCTCATGTTATCACTATGGAAAACTAGGTCACACATCAAATCTCTATAGAAGAAAAGAAAAAGATATTCTTAAATCCACTCCTAAATTCGATGGTTATTGTTATAACTGTAACAAATATGGATATCAAGCACATGAGTGTAGATCAAAGATGAATAAGTCACCTAAGAGACACTACATGGAAAAGCATTGTCATACTTGCAACATGCATGGACATATATCACAGTAATGTAGGACAAAGATGAAGCAAGTCTAGAAGTAGAAATGACAAAACAAGACATATCAACCAAGAAGACAAGGTAATGCTTACACTTGGGATTACAATACTTGGGTTAACTATACAAAATGTGGTAGATATGGTCATATTGCAACAAACTATATGAGATTACACCTAAGAGGAAAATCTAGGAGATTACACCGGAGAGGAAAATCTAGAAACTCAACAAATTATGGAATGACATGTTTGCATTGTCACAAGGTTGGTCATTTAAGTAAAGACTGCAGGGACCAAGCACCTCAACTAAGTATTGATGAAAATGATAATATCATTGAAGGAATCATGAGGATAAGGAACCAAATGTGGAGAGGAGAAACATATGACAATGTAGGAATAAGCACAACAGCCACTGATACCTCATCCTTTGGGTTAGGTAATTTCACCACTTCCACCTAAGAAAAACAAGTATGGGAACTAAATTTTAATTAGTTATATCTTAAACCAATTCCTTATATGTAGTGCATGAATACAAAATCAGCATGCATTAAGATGCACTAGGTTGTTATATGTTTTGAACATAAAATATGTATAGTCGGTAAAAGCATGACCGAGTGAAAATTTGTTAGTCAATGAAAGTGTTTAGGTTAACCAAATTGAAGAGTCAACTAAGAAATGTTAGTGTTAACCAAGATGAAGTTTGAAAAGAGACAACCAAATGTTTATTGTTAACAAAGTTGTCTTTGGTGAAGCATTTAATGAAAAAATTTGAGTGGGAAAAGATTTTTGGGTATAAATATGTGTCAAGGAAACTCATTTATCCATACAATGAAATAGAGCGAATCGAGTAAGATTTGAGAAAATAATTTCCAAGCATTTCACAACAATTTGAGTAGATCACAAATTGTTTGAAACTAATTTAAGAAAGTTCTAAACAAAATGAGTTATTTACATACAGTTTTCACAAAGCCCTATATTGTTGAAATGATGGCATCATCATCTAAGACCGCATAATCCAAGACTGATAGTGAGAATAAAGTTACATTAATAAAGTCTACAACCTATGATGAACCAAAGTATACACTACACCCCAAGGTCGCATCACAAGTTTATGAGAAAGGTGCATTTTCAAGCATACTGCCTAGGGTTTTACTAATCCAATATATTTGGTCATATATTCATTACAAGATCAAAAAAATGGGAGATTTTGAGCTTCAATCCACATACCCATAGTTATGCTAGGATATAAAGTTGAAGAATGATCACACACACCTAGAGATGAAGGGTTTGACTAATGTTATTCACTTCCCAAAGGATTTGAAGACAGAGTAGATTAGGGTTGTACTCATCCAAGTTCACGAGGGTAATATGTGGTTGGATGAACTAATTAAGATCGCTAAGGACATCATTCATGTTGTCACCATGTATCAAACAAGTGACAAAGAAAAATCCCTAAGGCACCCACTAAGGAGTGAAACTTAGAAACTAACAAGAGCCGAGTGGGATGGCAGAGGCATGAGGATAAACATAATCACTGATCCTGAAACTAGATTTGGAGCATATGTAATTTCTTATAAAATATTCCAATCGAGCAGACCAAACAATGTCCCATGTGGAGCAATTGACATAGCATACAAGGTTGTAAAGAACGGTTTACAGTTAGACCTGACTAAGATATTACTAAAGAAATTAGAAGAAAACATGAGGACTATCTATGTTGCCAAGACCAAAACATGTAAATTTAGTTCACTACTTTTATGTATCATTTTCTATCTGCAAAATTCATTTCCCTCAGTCAGTAATGTACAGTGGGATGTTAACAAACTCGTCATCATACAAATTGGTGAATTCATAAAGAGTTTAGGATGGGATTTTAAAGTAGTAATGGATGATTACTTTGGGAAATTTAAAGAAAGGGTGCACAAGAGAAGTAGGATACTTGAACATCTGGTGGAAAAATAAAAAGATGATATATGTTTTCTAGTGGACACTGACACCACTCTTATCAAAGCAGTTGAGCCAATGACTACATGGTTACCATCTATGGGTTATGAACTAGACATTGACTGAGCCTCTAGGTTAATAAAGGCACTACTTGCAGAGCCTAAAGACAAAAGGGTATGTGCAGGATCATGGTATGCCAAAAAGTGGCGATGTGAAAAAGAAGTCCTGATTCATAGAATCTTTGAAAAATAACTATAACTTTTAAACAATATAAGATTTTTGAAATCTGAAATATACATCACATTCTATGTTCTCCAAATACAATAATAATAAATAATTATTTCAATTTGATGAAGTTTAAATTAATTTAAGGTGATCAGATATGAGAGTTTTTATATTCAAGAAAATTGTCCCAAAAAAATCATAATTAATTATTTTATTGGAAAAAAAATACAAACAAATATACGTCACATCTGGACATGACTCTACTACTTTTATCTATAATCTTATAAAAAAAATATTATCATTTGATTTTGTTTAATGTGGTTAGACATACAACTACTTGTTATCTTTCTAGTCTTGATTGATAGACTTATTGAAAAATAGCTATAAGTTTCAATCTGTATAACATTTTTGAAATCCAAAACATGTGTCACATTCTATGATTTTCCTACTACAACAAAAATAAAGAAAGTTTTCAATTTGATAAAGTTTAGAATAAGTTAATGTAGTCAGATGAGAGAGATTTTGTATTCTGGAAAATTTGCAGAAGAAAAATTATAATTAATTATTTACTTGGAAAAAAATCACAAAAATATATGTGTCACATCTGGACACGAGTCTACTAACTATATCTAGAATCTTGTAAAAAAAATTATCATTTGATTGTGTTTAAGGTGGTCAAACATACACCTACTTCTTATTTTTTCAAGTGAAATTTTTTTACTACTACATTAAAATTTGAAATTTTCAACATATAGAATAATTGTTTTTCAAAAAAGGCCTAGTATCTTAGAAACTAAATTCAATTTTCTACATATTCTCTTGTTACATATTTTTTATATAATATTTATAGCTTGTTCAAATTTTTATGTCAACATGCCTAAACCTAATTTTTTTAATTTTCATTGCCACTTAAGGGCTTAGTTTGGCATACCATGATCCTGCACATACTCGAAAAGGTAACTAGGTTCGGAACCTATGAAGATGAAAAATTAAGAATCAAAATAGATTTAGTTGGAGTAAAAGTAAGAAGAAAATAAAAGAAAATGATGGATACTCTAGCTAAACAATTTGGTGATCATGAAGAAGCAGCAGAGAAGCCAGTTGAAGAAGCAACCAAAGAACAACTACTGATCGATAATAGTGAACATGAAGAAGAGACCGAGTCAAATAAATAAATTCAAGCTACACTGGTGAAGGAAAAAGGGAAGAGGAAACAGGCTCAGACCCCTATATGAGCAAGGACAAGATCCTCTATAGGTGTTTCCCCACCCTTGAAATGTGTACTTGTTAAAATTACAAGGCCTACACTGATGAAGACCTAAAAAAAGAAGAAGAGAGGTACAAAACTCTCTACCGAGGCACCTAAGAAGAGGAGAAATCTAATAAGAGGTAAGGATGATATTGATTCTGATCAAGAAGAAGATAATAGTCAATTTAAGGTAGTTATTAATAAGGGCCAATCGATTGACAAAATAGTTAAGAACATAAAGGAAATGGGTAGACTAGGTCACCCTAAAATGAATCAGTACGTACATATGTCAACTGAGGATCAGGAAAAACTAGAGGAAGCAATCATCAACATGATGATTAAATTTAGAAGGTTACTAGTTGAATTTTCATCTTATATTCACAAAGAGCTATATGAGAAGGTATGAACAAGATAGAATTATACCTTCCATACCAAGAAGAAGATGATAGAACACTCATTAATTTTTGCAATGTCTAATTTATTTGTTATAAAAATTGAAGATAGGATGAGACAATATGCCTATAGATTTTTTATGAAAGGTAGAGCACTGAATATATTACAAGGAAAAATTGAAGGAGTTGATGAAGATAAAAAAGACTTATGGACAAAAATTTTGAAGTCAAAGGCTGAAGCAGACCAAACGGCACTTGTAGTGATACCCGAGAAAGATGTAAAAGGAAAAGGAAAAGGGGTACACTTAGATGATGTAGATCTTACTACACAGAAACCAAATGAAGAGCCTATACACATATCTAACATTGAGAATAAATGATGAAACTTATGTAGAAGACTTCTATCGAGCTGGCTATACCAAGGAAGAGAAACATGATAGTCCTGAGTAGCTAGTCATAACTAGGAATGATGAAGTGAAAATTAAAGGCATCGCTGATGAAGATCTTGATGATGAGGCCAAAGATGATGATGATGTTATAGTCACTAGTACTGAGAATATGGAAGAAGATAAAGTTACTGAGGTAGCTATAGTAAATATACTGGGTAACTTACCTATTTTGGTGCAAGCCATAGAAATAGATAATCAAGAGAAACCTGAGGAGCATACACCCGAGAAAAAATAGACACTACCGAAGGAAAGGGCAAAGAAGAAAATAAGGAGACAAATGATCTGGGCATAAAAGAGGCACAAGATAAAGGAGCATAAAATGAGACAAATGTAGGTGCTTCTACAACTGGTATTAGGCTATAAGCTCAAGCACCTTACACTGAGGCTATAGTAAAAGGGAAAGACATGGAGGAAAGTGTCTCCACCGAGAAAACAAAGTCTAATTGGTAGACTAAAGCTCTAGTTCCATAAGGAAAATCCCCCACATCTAGCACATAGAAGAAGAAAAAGAAGAAGAAACATGGTAAATATTTGGTCACCTTAGATGAAATCATTTAAATACCTACATGTGACCTAAGAACCTTGGATTCTGAAGATCTAAGGAGATATGGAAAACTTTGTACAAGGAAAGAAGCTCAAGAGAAATTGAGAGAAGAGAGAAAGCATAAACAAGTATTAGAAGATGCCAGAGAGATTTTAATGTAGGTAGTACCTGATATTAATGTTGATGAGGAAACTCCCATCATTGATCAACTTGCAACTCTAATCAAATACATCAACTCTGCTAACATTAATGCTAAGAAGAAACTTGAGGAGAGCAATGAATCCAAAATCCAATTAAAGATTGTAGAGAAAATCAGCCAAGAAGTGGCTATACATAAGGTAAAATTATCTGAAACTGTTAATGAAATTGAACTTATCATTCAGCAGATAATCATCACCTTGAAAAAGCTTTTCACTACCAAGATCTTCACTACAACGATAACTAACAAGCTCAGGCACTAAGATGATGAACTACTGAGGAGTGCAAAAAGTTTTCTTACATATCCAAATGCATTCAGAGAACATTATGCTAAGGTCAACCATATACATGGATTAAGGAATGAGTTGAAAAGAGAAATAGATAGCATACAAGATCAAACAATTGAGCTAAAGGAAGAGTTGTTACCACACGTTGAGGTGATGCTAAGGCATGTGAAGAAAGCTAAAGATCTCATAGCTACCCCTGAGCTATCTATCATAGATCATATATTTGATATGCATGCACAAGTTGGTCTGGAGAAAATTCCCTTAGATAGTTTGAAAGAGGAATGGGACAACCTCTTAACCAACTTGAAGAAAACCCATCAAAACATTTTTGATAAATTGTAAGTATAAACAAATTTTGGCATTATTATAGAAAAAGGGGGAAAATACATGTTTAGATATGTATACTTACAAAGAACACACATGAAAGAGATATGTATAAATAGCTTGTATACTCACCAAGGAACATACAAAGGGGGAGTTTACAGTTTTGAGTATATAGTTTAAAAAAAAAAATTGAATAAGGCATACATGTGTGTGTTTGTCACTAATGCAAAAGGGGGATAATGTTAGTTATATGTTGTCATTAGTTTCACACATTTAGTCAGTAAAGGAGATAAATAGGCTAGTCAGTCAACACATCAAGAATAGATACCGAGAAGAGCACAAGACAAAATACCATACTAATCGGATATAATATTGATGGAGAACTCATACCGAGCCAGATGATTATAGACCACCGAGTATAGTTTTAACTGAGCATTCATATATACCAAGTGTTAGTAAATTACCGAGTGATGAATGTAGTGTATACTGAGTAAACTAGGAAATGATATAGAAGTTTGTGTTGGCACAAACTACAAGGTAAATAGTTTACACTAAGATATAAAATGGTTTACCAAGATTGAGGTGGAGATTAAATATGGATGTAATCATTTAATCATTCATGATCCCTATGTAATGATGTTTAGGTTATTCATTTAGATCGTTGATCTTAGGTTTTTTAAGATGTTGTAATAACCCTAATTAGGTCAAAATCCTTTGTTATAAGAATTGTAAAGATGTCATTTTGACAAGTATCACACATGAAGTAGCCACACATATGAACATCTAAAGATTAGACAGGGTTGTGAAGTTGAAGCATTAACAAAGTATTCAAGGACTAAATTGGATATTAGATCAGAAGGCTACCAAGAAGAATTCAAAGAAGAGATCCATCATAGGAACCTAATAACAACTAAGTACTTGTCATATCTAAAATCATGCAAAGTTAGTTTCTATATATGAAGATCAATTTCACTATTGCATTCTAACCATTTCTACAAACTTAAATCTCTTAACATAGTAGACTTAATAGTCTTATGTAAAATCTCTTAGCCGAGTGCACAGTTGAAGAGTGTTGCTAAAATCATCTAACCAGGTAGAGCTAGTAGATCTTTTATACTACTCGTAACAAGGTAAGATCATCATAAGTGATCAATTTATCTAGCCTTAACCATCAACTTTATTTACTACAGTAGTGAAGCTTTGTGGGTTCCATCCCCACCATAATTTTTACCTTCTAACAAGGGTTTCTACGATACAAAAATACATGTTTTTTGTGTATGAATTTTCATGTATGCTTATTTGATTATATTAGAGGTATTTGCATTTCAGTTATGTTAATGAATGAATGGAGACAATAAATACTACAGTCAGTTAAATAATTACATTGGTACAAGGATTTAATTGAAAAATATTTTTAGGGTTACTGATTCACCCCTCCCCTCTCAGTAAGTCACCTTTCCATAATCAAAACACTTATGTATGTCTTAGATGACTTGATTTGGATCGCTTGATGATTTGTGCATAACATTTATATCTTTTATTGTAATAGGTCTTAGCTGACCTAGTTGATGTTTAATCTTCATAATGTGTATAAATGGGAGATCTTTTGGTATTTGAGAGAAGAGTTGTATGTGTGAAGGAGATATTCTATTATTTGTATTCTACATTGGAGGAAAAAAATTATTTCATTATAACTATATTGGCATTGAGGATGATATAAGTTAGTTTGGCTATAATGGATTGTATGTCCACCCTATTGTAAGAAGAGCTAGATCGGTGAGATCAACTAATAGACAGATCTATGATTATATTGTGAGAAGTGAGCTCTAAGAAGTGGGTCTATCAATGCATGTGCATTCCTCTTTTATTATTTTCATTTTATCTTAACCCGATAGTACTTTTAACATAGTACATCTATCTAGGTAGGTATCATCTCCGCCCAAGTTTTTCCCTTAATAGGTTTTCTTTGAGGATGAAAATTTGGTGTTTTGTGTTATTTATTGTGGATCTTGGTTCACTGTTTATATTTTAGATCATTAATTTGTTTAAGTGGATTTAAGTTTCACACCCCCCCCCCCCCCCTCCCCCCCCCCTCCCCCCCCCCCCCCACTCAATTTTTATTGCCTTATTTTGGGCCTAATAATATGTGGATGTAGGGTGTTTGAGACCACATCTAGGTATGTAGTTGAGCTATGATCCTGTTATGAGGTTTGAGTGACTCATGATCTTGGTAATGAGACCAATAGAGTTTACCATGCTTCTTTATGGTTTTATGACTTTGAGAGTCTTTTATGTCTTTTTACTTAATTCTTTATTCATGTTTCTTTATTGCTTTATACCTCATTGTGGTAATGAGATGAACTTATTGGTTATTTGGTTAGTTACGTGGAGTGACTCTCCAAGGTGGGATGGGACACAAAGGGGTCCCATAGTATCCCTAAGTAGACTTCTTAACAAGTGATAACTAAATAAATGAATGACAATAAAATATAATAGCAATAGTTATTGTGACTATCTTTTTTTCATTTGAGGATGTTAATATGGTATATATTTTTCTTGTCATCATTTGAAGACATTGAAATTTCATGGTGACTTTCCATCTATGGATGTTGATATGGTACATATAGACTTGCTATGTGCGGATGTTGATATGGCTTAGTAAAGATTCCTTATTGAGAGAAGGATTTTTTGAAGATGCATAGGCCACCATGTCCTATGTGATGAGACTACTACTCTTTACCCTACACACAAAACCTTTGTTAGTACTGAGTAGTGACCCTATGATTATGTGGTCTCATGGTTGTACTTGGATATTGGCCCAAATGTGAGTGTTCTCTGTGTGTATTGTATTCTATACATGTGTATTTCCTTGGTTCACATGTTGAGTGTTCTTCATGTGTCTTTTATTTTTCATCCTTTATTATTAAAGTGGACCTTTGAATCATCCTATGAGATTATGCACCTACTTGGCATGTGTGTTAGCTACTCCTTGCTTGCAAGTTTGTCTTGCATTTGTGGTTGGGTTACTATCACCATGAGAATGGTGGGGTGAGCCTGAGGGTTCCATATGGTAGGATGGTGTTTCCCTATACCACTACTAGGGTTTGGTGTATAGGTGTTGGGATTTCTCTAGAGTCAAAGTATTCGAGCATTGAGAGCTCTGTATTGTACTTTACTAAGCTTGTGTTGTACATAATTATATTCTCTTTTATTATGTACTTAGACTATATTCATAGATGTAAATGTAATATATCTTTTTATGCACATGTTCCAACTTGTTGCAGCCACCCAAATATAGGATTCTATGAGGGGACACCTAGCTATTGCCTTTTATTTTCTAAATCACAAATGGTAAAATTAACATTGTTTTTACATAGTCTCTTTCATTACTATTGGTTAAATGGTTCAACCTCTTATGGGTAAATTATAAAATATATTATAAAAATAATAAATTAAAGATTTAGAAGGTTGATGGAACCTAAATACCCAAGAAATAAACAATTTCCTTATATTTATCACCCTTTTACATCAAGGAAAAAGGAAAAAAACATACTTTTTGTTTCATAACTCTGATAACAGACACTACCATCAGTCTAGGAAAGGAAAAATATAGAAATCTCCTACTAAACAATTGCACTAATTGGATGCACTAAGATAAAATGATGGGAAACAACCTCAATATTCTCTAGGAGAAACTCAATATTATCTTAATCATATGATGTAACATATTGTTGGTTGTGGATTATTCCCTTTGATCTTCAACTTGCAGATTTACACTTTGATGGATAATTTAAATAAAACTATGACTCTATCACCACTCCAAAGTCCACAAGCAAGAGGGCCAACTGACAAGGATCAAAAGATCCTTCTACACTTTGAGCTTCAGTGCTCAAGTGGGTGTACCCTTGACTCACTTCTCTAAAGGAGTCTAAAACAATATTCCACTATATCTCATATAAGATTGTTAAAGATTTATCAATTGATGTTTGTGTTTGTATTTGTTAACCATGCATACCTTAAGAGGAAGGACCAGTGCCTTATCCCAGGGCTCAGAGTCACCTAGCTGTATACCTCAACTAAATACCTCAAATCAAACACAATGGAATCTGAGGTAAGTGCTTTGCCTATTACCCCTTTCCCTCAAGCACAAGGACATCAAATTCTACACCTAACTGCAAACTCATTGAATTCACCTAGAAGACTTTAATCCCAACTTTGTTAGGAACTCAGAGATCAATTCAAAATACTCTTTGTTTACCATACATTAACACACTTTGTGATATTAACATATATGAGCTTAGAGACAAGCAAGAAGACATACACAAGATACAAGATTGGGATTCAATGATATTTTCATTAACACAATCAGAATCAATATACAATCAGAATGATACCAAGATCAAAAAAGTCACAAAACCAGACTTCTATCAGTATATTATAGTCAAAAACTAGGGACCAAAAGAAATAATGTTTTGGAACCCTTACAAAATTAGAAAATCTGCAACTTATACCCCCTAGTCATCTTGAAAATCTGCAACAAGCTACAGATGACTAGGGTTAGGGCTTCAACCACCCAACCTGCTGGAAATGGTCTAAAAAGTTATTACAGGGGTGGGAAACACAGTCAATCAGGAAAGAAGAAATCTTGAACTGATCCACAATCATGAAATTATTCTCTCTAGGTACAGGGGATCACAAAACCAAGCTCAAAAGGACACCCTGCGACAAGCCTTGAGCACACACCTGAAATAGTACAAGCTCTGCAAACAATCCAATAGCACCCTGGACCACACCGCAAATGGAAAACCAGTCATATCTCACCGAACAGGGTCAATTCTGTAATGAATTCCATAAATTTGGTACTTTCTGGTCACTAGAAGTCCTAAAAAATTTGAATTTGAATCACAATGGCTAAATCCTTGGCACCTGTAGAGAACGATGGCCCATGTTCAAACTTATCATCCCACCAGCTCGAACCAACTGGAAATCACCACGACACCATCTACCACTAAGCCCATCAAATAGCCACAAATAGGCCCTAGCACATGTGGCGCCCTGTTGCATGATCGCATAGCCCCGAAATGGGCTACACGAATATACAACAACCTGCAAACATAACTGCTAGTGCAACCATGACCGCAACCGCCACTGCATGGAGTTGACAGAAAATGTTAGTCACATGATTGCATAGCCCTACAAAAGGCTATGTGAACATGTGACTAACTACCAGCAAACTGCCACTGCTACCATCCACCAATAAGAAACCTCCAACTGCGAGCACGCGTGTCACACCAGACCCACTGAGTACAATAGGCAACTTGGCAAAATGGAATAAAATTTGATGGATGGCACATGATCGCAAAGGCTTGGAATATTCCTTGCGATCATACACCAACCGTTAGATTAAAATCTTTCAACGTGGGCCCTCTAACATAAACCAACTCATCAACACGTGAATGAATGAAAACCCACCAACTCAGAATAGCGTGGCACACAAGAACTACCTGGCAAACAGGACCCACCGATGAATTGCTGCCTAACAAAAAGTAACATCAACGGCTAGCGTAAGATCTCATGACTCTGACAAACCCCATGCGAACTTACGCCAACCATTGATCCTCTGACACTATTAGGTCCCACTGAGCCTTCAAAAATTTAGGTCCCACTGACACACGCACAATCACTAACCCGTGGACCAATCACAAAACATTGACAAGGCATATGGTAGGTGGACCCACTAATAACTCCACAAGATAAAGCTAAGAACCTTAGGAGATATTAAAGCAGTCGGGGAGCTAAGACTTAGGAAAAGAATTAAAAGGGACCTGCCAAGACATAAAAGACCTAACCGCGAACTTGGTAAAAGGAACTTGTTTAAAAGGCACCTGCGGATTAGGTGCTTTTAAGTGACCTGATAAGAGGTAACATGTGAAAAGAACAAGGCTAGGGCACACTTGAATTTTGAAACCTAACGGCTAGATTTTGAATGTTTTGCCTAAGGTTTAGGCTAGGGAGCATAAAAAACATTGTAGAGAATAGGGGAAAAGACTAGGAGCCATGAAATTTTGCACATGCTAATAGTGGCTCTATCTAGGGATGTATGCCTCTTGTAGGCATAGCAAGAACTTAGAATCACTGGTTAACGTAGACCATCCCACAAGACAAAAATTGTAGACAGCAAGGAACAAGCAGGGCAAGACGAGCAACAGGATCGAAAACTGACAGACCAGGGAAAAACAGGGCAGGGGCAAGCAACCTATATACAAAAATTTACAAGATGTACAACCCTAACTACTGTTCATGGAAAATAGAGTACTTTAGATGAAGTACTGCTTCAAGAATTGTCCATGAACTAGAAACTCCTGAATATCACCATTAAAATCCTTGATAATGTAAGAATCTTGGCCCCATTTCTCATGAATTAGATATGGCCCTAACCAGATGCGATCAAATTTACCATGCTTCCCCTTATCCTCCAATCTGGCATTCCAAACTAACACCAAATCACCAGGCTCAAACTTTCTGTCAACAGTCTTTTTATCATATAAATTCTTAACTTGTAACTGCAATTTGGCACTCCTTGCAACTGATTCTCTTCTGGTTTCATCCAACCTAATGAGGTCCTCAATTCTCAACTACATTTCATCATCAATGTCATCATCATACAACTGCACAAACTTGTACATCTCCAATAAATTATTCTAAGGCATTCTAGCATGAATTCCATACACCAGGTCAAATGGCACAGAACCAATTGCCCTCTTCACAGTTACCCTATCAGCCCATAAAGCTAATGACAGCTTTGAATTCCATGCCCTCTTATTATTCTCAAGAATCCTCTTCAAAATCTTAATCAAGCTCTTATTAGTATATTTTGCCTGACCATTTCCTTGCGGATGATAAGGTGAGGAATTAGAAATCTGAATTCCCAAACCTTTGCAAAAGTCCTTATATTCAGCAGACCTAAAGCACATAGCATTGTCAGTCACTATCCTCTCAGGGCACCCAAACCTCGTAACAATATTGTTCATCAAGAAATCAATTACCACCCTGCTAGTTGCATTCCTTGTAGGTACAACTTCTACCCACTTTGTAAAATAATCAGTGGCAACTAAGATCCAAGAATTTCCTCCACTTGACTTATTTGGTATCTCCCCTATGAAATCAATTCCCCACTATTGGAAAGGAGCCTGAACCTCTATTGGTTTTAATGGTACATTACCTAAAAACTTAAGCTTACCAGAGAACCTTTGACAAGCATCACATCTCCTTACCAACTGTTCTGCATCCTTGAAGATTGTGGGCCACCAAAATCCTACTCTCAAGATCTTATGAGCAGTTGTTTTACCCATATAATGTCCACCACAAACTCCCACATGCATCTCCTTCAACAATAGATTAGCTTGATCCTCATCTACACATTTCAATAGTATGCAATCCAAATTTTTTCTATACAGCTTACATTTCACAATTACATACTTAATGGCCTGTAACTTCAATGTCCTCTTTTGATTATCATTCATACTATCTAGACACCTCATGTTTCTCAAATAGTAAATAATATCCTGAGACCAAATACAATCATCCATATCGCATGTATAATCAATTTCAAAATGATTTACCTGGTTTGCATCTAGATTGGATTGGGCCATCAGCTTTGCCAATCATTGACCTCTAACAAATTTAGTGATCTCGATCTCAACATTGAATTCCTGGATCCTATTGATCCATTTGCACCTTCTTCCAGACACCTCCTGCTGTGAGAAAATTTCCTTCACAGCTACACTTGGCATTAAAGCAATCATAGCTACTCCCATCAAGTAACATCTAAAAGCCTTGATTGCCTTCACAAGTGCATAAGCCTATTTTTCATTTATGTCATACTTTAATTCTGCAGCCTACAAAGATTTACTAAAAAATGCAATAGGCTGCTCAAAACCATCCTTATTCTTTTGTAACAAAACTGTAGCAATAGTATGAAAAGATGCAAAAGAAAAGATATGCATTGGGACACTATAATCAGGTGCCTTTAGCACCGATGCATCTTTGATAGCCTCCTTGATATTCTTTTCAAAAGCCTCATCAGGCTCACCCCCCCAATTGAGTATAGATCCCTTCTTTAACATCTTGGAAATAGGTCTAGTAACCTCTGCAAAGTTTTTCACAAACCTCCTTAGAAAATTGACTTGACCAAAGAAGGATTGAATCCCTTTAACATTCTTTGGCCTCTAAATTTTATCAATTGCTGCTACCCTCTCTGGGTCAATTCTCACTCCTTGCTTCGCAACTAAGTGGCCAAGCAACTTACCTTCTGTGACACCAAAAGCACATTTCCTTGGGTTTAATGAAATGCCAAATTCCAAGGCCCTCATAAATATTTTTTCTAAATGAGCACAATGGTCCTCTTCCTTCTTGGAATAGGTAGTTAAATCATCCTGATACACAACAAGGAAATCATTAATGAAATCTAAAAAGGCAACATCCATTGCCCTCTAAAAAGTAGCACCAGCATTTGTGAGACCAAAAGGCATTCTCACATAAACATATGTTCCCCAAGGTGTTGTAAAGGCTGTCTTGAATTGTTCTGATTCCTTAACAATGACCTGATTGTAACCAGAGAAACCATCCATCATTGACATCAATTCTGACCCAGTTACTCTCTGCAACATAGCTTCCATATTGGGCAAACAATAATTATCTTTCAATGAGCTGATGTTCAAATTTCTGAAGTCCACACAAAGCCTGATGTCACCATTCTTTTTTCTTACAGGAACAAGGTTTGACACCCAAGAAGAATGCCTTATAGGCTTGATAATGCCAACATCTCTCAACTTCATTAATTCTTCTTGCATCTTGGGTGCCAAAGTAGGATTAATAGGCCTTTGTTTCTACCAAAAAGGTTTAGCATCCTCTTTCAATGGAATAAGATGCTAAAATAAATCCTCTCTATAAACCTTTAGGTCATCATATGACCATGCAAAAACATGCCTAAATTTTTTTAATAATTCAATCAAAGGTCTCCTTACCTTTTGAGATATATCTCTACCAATGTATACTTTCTTAGGTGCCTCACGTGATCCAAGATTTATCTCCTCAAGATCAGCATGATCTTCTCCTTTGATATTCTTTTGAACTCTATCTTGGTTGTCAAAGATAGTCTCCAAAACAACAAGCCCCTTGGGCACCTTGTTAGTTCTAAGCTGAATGACCTCATTACCTAAGACAACCTCCCTTCCTTCTATTGACTCAACCAAGGCTGAACAATCAAGTTTCTGACCATAATACTGATCCTTAAAATCCATAAACTTCAAAATATCATTATCATCATCAAAAACTTGCCAATTATCAATATTGTCTGGTATACTAGGCTTAGCCTGAATTTCAACTTTAGAAATACCAGAGAATGTAACATCATTGGGATTGATTCCAATATTGGCTAACAAGTCAGCCATCATGTTGTTACTCCTATCCTTCCACTCAATATTGAAGGCATCAAAATTTTCAATCAAATCCCACACTGCATTCCTATATTGTTTCAACCTTCTATTCTTGGAAGCATACACTGACCTGACTTGGGACACCACCAACTCAGAATCACCAACAACATTTAGATATTTAATACCATGCTTTTGTGCCAACCTCAATCCTAACAACAAAACCTCATATTCTACTATATTGTTGGTACAAAAGAAATTTAATATGAAAGAAAATTTGTAAGTGTTCCCATCAGGAGAAATAAGTAAAATACCTGCTCCTGCACCATCTTTACAGTTTGCACCATCAAAGTACATGACCCACAAATCACCCTTCATAGAGTCAGCACCTACCTCAGCAGAGATAGGTGACAAAGTATGCTCATTTTCAAATATAGGGATCTCTGCCCTAAAAGCATTTACATCAATATCCACAAAACATGTAGTTTCATTATCTATGTTTCTCTCAATCATGTGGCAAACTCATGGCTCTTGTTCAATCTTGACAAACTGATCATCAATCTTGAAAGTTGCATACAACAAATCACACTGTAAACTTCCACCCATGGCAGCACTCCATCTTCAAATAGCAACATCCCATAATGAGGAGGGATATCCACCACTAAAACACTCATTGTTAGCTCTTTCTCTGGATATGTTGCCAACCTATATGGCATGTCATTGATAGTCCCAATAACTGGTACCTCCCTTTGATCCATTGCACAACACCTGCCCTGCACTGTATCAACTTTAAGGCCCAACCTCTCCATGATTTTGAAAGGCATGATAGTATTAGAGGCACCACTATCAATCATACAATTTCTTAACTTCATCCCATTCAAAACAACACTTAGGAAGAATGGGTCAATATTTTCAAGGCTGGCATTGATAGAACTATCCAAATATATTGGAGGAATTTGAGACACAATTCTCTGAGTAGAAACATCCTTCAAAGCTTTATCCTGAGATCCATTGCATGAAGTATCATTTTTGTGAGTATTACCAACCCATGCAATATCCTTATCTTTATGTTCAAGGATCCTCAACAATTCTTACAATGGAACCTTAACTATAATTTGTGACAATACAAATAACATGTCAACATGGGCAGAAGTAGGAATCTCAATCTACACTGCCTTAACATCCTTTTTCTGGCCTGACACATTAGGTGTATTGACCACCCTCATTTTTTCAACCTTAGCCATTATGTTAACTGGCTTCTCAATCTCACTAGAGATCTTTTCAATTCCAACTCCCTTAGGCTCACAATGCTTACCTTTTACATTCTTGAATTTTACCATGTGATCAACCTTTGATTTGTTCGCATTAGGTTCACCTACCTTGGTACTTTTTATAAACATTCCTACAGCTTTCTCATTTGTATTCCTTGCCACCATGTCTCTAGTTTGCACTTGGGAAATCATTTCTACAGTAATCCTCTCCATCTCTTCTCTAGAAGGTCTTCTCAAATTTACTGCCTTGGGAGAAGAGTTCATGTTACATGTTTTCTGATCAATGCACTCACCATCAGAAAAAACCTCTTGATGAAAAAGGGCCTGATTATGTCTCTTCACATTCACATTTGCCTCTTCATCAAAATCAGAATCATCTTCATATCCTAGATATGAAGAAGCCATGTTGCAACCAATATCATCTTGTTCTTCTTCTTGTTCTATCTCCTCATTGCCACAACCTTGATTTGCAGCCATAGATTGTGCAACCACATAATGCTTTGCAGAATGAGGGGACTGGCATGCAACACACCATGGTACATTCTCCATGACATTTATTGAAGCCTTATGTAGAGGGTCAGGGACACCTCTGTCATTGTTTCCTCTTGTAGCAGGGACAATAGGCTTGCCATCCTTCCATTGGGTGTTGTAGGGGTAATTCTGCAGTCTATTCTACCTACTGAAATTTTTGTTGAACTGAGGCCTCTCATTGGTAGGAGCACTGATGTTCCTATTTGTAGGTGCCTTCAAATCCTTCAATGCATTAAGCACCTTATCCAACTTATCTTCTTCCTGCCTCCTAGATCCACCACTCTTATCATTTTCTTTCTTATATTTCCTGTCCCCAAACAACTTCGGGTCATCTCTCTTTCCACCCAATTTTCCTAATATTTTCATGTTGTTCTCAATATTGATAGCATTCCTAAAACCATCCCTAAGAGTTCTTGGTTCTTTATCCCTCAATAAATATCCCATTTTCCCATCAAATGCATTGAAGTATGTAGTCAGACAGACATTGCCATCTAACCGCATGACTTGGAACAACTTGTGCATACCTTTATGAAATCTCATGTTGAGCTCAGCTGTAGACTCATTCTAATTTTTCCTTATGGTGTTGAATTCATTCAACATGAAGCTAGCATTAGGCCTATCACCATACTTCTCTTTGAAACATTTCTCAAAAGATTCCCAAGTATCAATACATCTATCAGGAAGCCTCTTAAACCAATCTCTAGCATCCTCCATTAGAGATTGAACAAACAATTTCATGACTACATCCTCATGCTCTACCTCATAATCATTAAACATATCAACAAATAACCTAAGATGCTCCTCACAACTAATAGTATTATTACCAGCAAACTTAGGTACCCTATCTCTAATATCATTTGGAAAAGCATTTGGATAACCAGGAATTCCATCAAAACTTATTTGCCTATAGCCTTCTAATTGCATAGGTCTTCTTTGAAAGCTCAAACTAGTGTTAACCCTAGGATCAACATTAGCATCTATATTTATTTGTGCATTTGACTGCTACCTAGGATTTGCACCTATCCTAGTAGATGAAGAAGGAAAAGAAGTAGTAGCATTACCAAATGGAATAGTAGTAGTCATAGATGGTATACCTAGTTCAGTAGCAGATGGGCAAAGAGCATTAGCTAAAGAAGCCCACAAAAATTTAATCTTCCTTTTCTTTTCTACAATGGCAGCGTCAAGCTCAGCTCTCTCTAGTTCTCTTGCAAGGTCTTCATCTTCTTTTCTCCTTCTCTCCATTTTAGTGTCCTTATTTGAATCAGGTGGTGGGATCCCTGGTATTGTCACTAGTTTGCTTGCTTGGTCATCCACAATCTTCTACTTTCCTTTCTCATTTATGATAACAGCAGGTCTGGTAATCCTGTGCCCATCCTTATCTTTAGGCAAAGGGACATAGCTTTGCACTTGTCTAACCATAGGTCCTTCATTTTCAAATTCATGATCCTAAAGCAAGTGTGCTTGCTCACTCCTCAAGGCATCAAGATCACCAAACACATCATGCTGCAGCGTTCTAGGAGCAGAAGAAAGCATCTTTTTTCTCTCCTTCATTTCATTTATTTTTCTCAGAAGAGACTGCCTCTCTATCAAAGCATTTACCTTTTCAGCCTCTCTCTCCTCCTATAATCTTTTATGTATGGCATCCTGCTCTGCCAATTGCAACCTCAGTGCATCCAAGTCATCAAGATCTACCATAATGTCATTAGAACCAAATGACACATCCATATGAGGAAGATTTTGATATGGGAAATGAACTTGCCTATGTCTCATGGGTTCCCTTCTGAAATGATCATCTTCAAGATCCAGGTCAACCTCTAAAGCCACATCTTTGTTTTCTTCATTTTGACCTACAGGCAAAGGACCTCTATCCTGAAATGCAGCCTCAGGGGTATCATAAAATCTCTCTTCAGAATGACCACCCTTTGATCTAGAAACTCTATTTTGTGAACCATCCTCACTTGAGGATACATGTGATCTTCTGGCTCTAGCATTTCTCTGTTCTCTCATGGGAGCACTGGTAGACTCACCATTCCTTCTAATCCAACTCTTGTTTCCCTGTCTAGGTAATTTCTCTAGAGTGACCTCTGGATTCTTTCTAACATATGACCTAGTATTTCTCCTCTTATCCATGCTTCTTCAATATGTTGCATTGGTTCAAACCTTTGAGTCACCACCCACCTAGATGGGAAATCTTTGAAACACATAGGAAAACAAGAACAGACTATACCTTTCTCTCTAGATTCTCCCCAGTAGAATCACTAACTCTTAACAAATGCATATCTTCATAGTTTTCCTCCCCAACAGAGTCACCATTTTGTTGGTTG
Organism: Chamaecyparis obtusa; assembly: GCA_027943335.1. Classification (NCBI taxonomy): domain Eukaryota; kingdom Viridiplantae; phylum Streptophyta; class Pinopsida; order Cupressales; family Cupressaceae; genus Chamaecyparis; species Chamaecyparis obtusa. Next base: position 104,967 of record BSBK01007897.1, read on the forward strand.
TGGATTATTCCCTTTGATCTTCAACTTGCAGATTTACACTTTGATGAATAATTTAAATAAAACTCTGACTCTATCACCACTCCAAAGTCCACAAGGAAGAGGGCCAACTGACAAGGATCAAAAGATCCTTCTACACTTTGAGCTTCATTGCTCAGGTGGGTGTACCCTTGACTCACTTCTCTAAAGGAGTCTAAAACAATATTCCACTATATCTCATATAAGATTGTTAAAGATTTATCAAATGATGTTTGTGTTTGCTGTTGTTAATCATGCATACCTCAAGAGGAAGGACCAATGCCTTATCCCAGGGCTCAGAGTCACCTAATTGTATACCTCAACTGAACACCTCAAATCAAACACAATGGAATCTGAGGTAAGTGCTTTGCCTATTACCTCTTTCCATCAAGCACAAGGACATCAAATTCTACACCTGACTACAAACTCACTGAATTCACCTAGAAGACTTTAATCCTAACTTTGTTAGGAACTCAGAGATAAATTCAAAATACTCTTTCTTTACCATACATTGACACACTTTGTGATATTAACATGTATGAGCTTAGAGACAAGCAAGAAGACATACACAAGATACAAGATTGGGATTCAATGATGTTTTCATTAGCACAGTCAAAATCAATATACAATCAAAATGATACCAAGATCAGAAAAGTCACAAAACCAGACTTCTATCAGTATATTATAGTCAAAAGCCAGGGACCAAAAGCAATAATGTTTTGGAACCCTTGCAAAATCAGAAAATCTGCAACTTATACCCCCTAGTCATCTTGAAAATCTGTAACAAGCTATAGATGACTAGGGTTAGGGCTTCAACCACCCGACCTGCTGGAAACGGTCTAAAAAGTTATTACAGGGGTGGGAAACACAGTCAATCAGGAAAGAAGAAATCCTAAACTGATCCACAATCATGAAATTCTTCTCTACAGGTATAGGGGATTGCAAAACCAGGCTCAAAAGGACACCCTGCAACAAGCCTTGAGCACACAACCGAAATGGTACAAGCTCTGCAAACAATCCAACAGCACCCTGGACCACACCGTAAATGGCAGACCAGTCATATCTCACCGAACAGGGTCAATTCTGTAATGAATTCCATAAATTTGGTACTTTTTGGTCGCTAGAAGTCCTAAGAAATTTGAATTTGAATCACAACGGCTAAATCCTTGGTGCCTACAGAAAATGACAGCCCATGTTCAAACTTATCATCCCGCTAGCTCGGACCAACTGGAAACTGCCATGACACCATTTGCCACCGAGCCCATGAAACAGGCACAAACGGGCCCCAACACATGTGGCACCCTATCGCATGATCGCATAGCCTATAAATGGGCTATGTGAACATACGACAACCCATGAACATAACTGCCAGCGCAACCATCACCGCAATCGCCACCACATGGAGTTGACAGAAAATGTTAGTCAGATGATCGCATAGCCCTGCAAAAGGCTATGTGAACATGTGACTGACTGCCAGCAAACTGTCACCGCTACTATCGACCAATAAGAAACCTCCAACCGCAAGCACGCATGTCACACCGGACCCACTGATTACAACAAGTAACTTGGCAAAATGGAATAAAATCTGACGGATGGCGCATGATCGCAAAGGCTTGGAATATTCCTTGCGATCATATACCAACCGTTAGATTTAAAGCTTTCATCATGGGCCCTTTGACATAAACCAACTCATCAACACGTGAACAAATGAAAACCCACCAACTCAGAATAGCGTGGCACACAAGAACTACCTGGCAAACAGGACCCACCGACGAATTACCGCCTGACAAAAAGTAACATCAATGGCTGGCGTAAGATCGCATGGCTCTGACAAACCCCATTCGAACTTATGCCAACCATCGATCCTCTAACACTATCAGGTCCCACTGAGCCTTCAAAAATTCAAGTCCTACTGACACATGCACAATCACTAACCTGTGGACCAATCGCAAAATGCTGACAAGGCATATGGCAGGTGGACCCACTGTTAACTCCGCAAGATAAAGCCGAGAACCTTAGGAGATATTAAAGTGGTCAGGGAGCTAAGACTTAGGAAAAGAATTAAAAGGGACCCGCCAAGACATAAAAGACGTAACTGTGAACTTGGTAAAAGGAACTTTTTTAAAAGGGACATGCGGATTAGGTGCTTTTAAGTGACCCAATAAAGAGGTAACGTGCAAAAAGAATAGGGCTAGGGCACACTTGAGTTTTGAAACCTAACGGCTAGATTCTGAATGTTTTGCCTAAGGTTCAGGCCAGGGAGCAAAAAAAACATTGCAGAGAGCAAGGGAAAAGACTAGGAGCCATGAAATTTTGCACATGCTAACACATATCTCTAGTTTTCTTCAGTCCTTCATATTTACTTCGCATAGTAAGAATATTTTTAACTAATAGACTATCTTCATCTGATGAGACAAGAGAAGAAACATGATTTTCGCTGACAGTAACTCATACATTGATACCTCCAATTCTCTTTAAATTTATTATTTATTCTTCCTCTTCACTATGACTTGGACCAATCAATGGAGCAAAGAAGAACTCCCCACACATCCATCAAATACTCTTTTCTTGATTACTATAGAACAAAGCCTCTCCAAATATTTTTTCATACTTTTCCCTTTACCTTTCCATACACCAGCATCAACAAATAGTTCTTCTAAAGCTTTAATCCTTATAACACCAGTATCCCTTGGAGTCTTAATAATCTGCATATGTTCTTCTCTAGTAATTTCATGTATAAATACAGTTCCCAAAACAATTTGAGTTTCTATCTATTCTACATAGTAGCAGGGTAAAAGTACAAAGTTGCACGTCACATTTTTATAAAGGAAAAGGTCAACAACACATAAACTTTTTAACTTTAACAACATAAAAATGGCATTTATATTTAGAATTTGGAGATGATGTAAACTAATGAAATGTGTAAAAGTGGATGAAGTTTATGCCTATATTTTTTTTGTTTTTTTTGAACAAGAATTCACATAATTTTTTAATTTTTGAAGTCCATTTTTTACTTGCTGAAAAATGTTGAAAAATGAGAGTCTTGTTCCCAGCAAAAAAGTATATGAAAATAATATTTTTTTCCTTTGATTACAAAATATGTTATAGATGAAATGTATATCTAGTGCAAAAAAGAAGAAAAATTATTTTTCAATCTATATTTTCTCTGTTATAACTACTCAAAGTCGAACATACATGAAATCGATAGTTCTTCATCTCCCACCAAATTTCCCCTATCAAATCTACACCATTCAGAAAAAAAATTACACATTCTTGAAGAGAACTCTCTCCTCTAGTGTTAAATATAAAATTGTAATTTTTTTGATAAGCTTTACTATTTTTTTTAATTTTTGAAGGAGCTTGTTGTGGAATGTTAAAATACCTACTTGCAGTATTTTGAAATTATAATATATTGGATCTAGTTAAAATACTATAAAAATTACATGATTATAATCTTGACTCTGTGCTCTAAAAAAGGGTTTTTTATATTTGCGAAAAAATATCATTAAAAAGAGTAGGAGTTATTGAAACATTGCTTTTTTGAAATAATTATATTTCTTTAGTAATTGGTATAAAACATGCATTTAATAGATATTTCCAATTGGAAAAGTTGAAGCACTTATCTAACTTAGCTAGAATGAATTTAGCTAGACTATATGTTTGACAAAAAATAATTTTAGTTAGAAATACTCAAATCCAGCAATGTTGATAAGTTGTCCTGAAACATTACACAAGTTTGTACTTTTACCCAGTAATTATTTTCAACATAAAAGATAACATTATCCTTAAAATAATTAATTACCATAGGAGGAAATCACTTTCACATAATCATCCTATCCTTCAACTTATCCAAAAATATTTTATATACAAAAAAAAGTGTTAATCAACTCATTCAAATATATAAAATCTCTCCAATCTACATTAGAACACAACTTGGTATGAAGAATATTTGACATAGCCAAATATATAGTCTCCTTTCTCGACCTAAAAATATAAATCTTAAACCGCTATAAAATTATTCAATCCTTATTGGACCATGTTTAAAAGATACTCAACATCGAACCTTTAGGGAGAAAATTGATAAAGACTCCCCGTAAGACCCTATAGTCTGAGTCATTTAATAGAGGAGGAAACAAAATCTAGGAATGATTCTAGCCTATATTTAGAAGAATCTTATGTGTTCTTCATCAAATGTGTATTTTCCCTTTCTTCTAAGTCTTTTTCAATTATCAAGAAATCATCATGTATTTCCATACTTTTGCAAACCCTTGCAATATGTCTTTTCATGTTATATTTATATTAAACCAGACCATCCCTTTTCATTTTCAGAATTTCATTATTTCTGACATTGATATTCACACTACATTTAACCTTTTTGTTTCCATATCCATTGCAACCATACAAATATCCATTTAATTTCTTAACATTCCTATTTACATTCACTCTATTGATATTCATAAAATTTGTGCTCTATTTTTTGACTAAACTACGTTATGCCCTAACTTGTTGCAATGATATTGTCCTCCATTATTTAAACATAAAGTTCCTTTTCAAACATATACATTCATTTACTCTATGTCCTACTCTGTTTCAACAAAAGAAGAATTTATCAAAATATAAATGCATGGAATGAATAGGAGAAGGTCTTTATTTCATCATCCCCTTTCTATCATTTCCTTGCATCTAATCCATCAAATTCTTTTTTTAATTTTATATCTGGTTTTCTATATCCTTTTTTCCTCTTATCTTCTATCTATTGCTAGTCTACCATATCCTTTTGTCTTGTTCTTTCTTCCGGTCTACCATATCATTTTTGTCTTCTTCCTACTTCTGATCTACCATAACCTATTTAACTCCTTCTAGATTTTCTAATATGTCCTTTCGCTCCTTGATGTACTGTTCTTTAGCAATATAGAATCTTTATTTTATTTTATTTGAGTTCCATCTCAACTTCATCTCCCCATCTTCCATTGCATTTAAGTTATTAAAAAATATTCTCACATTTTTTCAATATAATAGATATTCCCAATAGTCCTAAAACCTTCGACAACACTTTTACCAACATGTTTCTTTTTTATAACACAACCATCAATTTTGAACATAAATTTATAACCTTTCTTAAAGACATCTGACTAACACTTAAAAAATTAATTTTCAAACCTTCAACATAATAAAAATCATAATTTCTATCTCATCGTTAATTGAAATGGTTGTGATTCCTTTCATTTGTGCACTTCCTTCTCTTGAAAATTTAATTTCTCTACCATCATATTCTTCAAACCTAATAAATATTCTCTTGTATCCTCTCATATGATTTGAACATCTATAATCTATATAATCTATGCACTAGCAAAACCTTTAGCATGCAGTGCAATCTCCTCTTCCTTCTATGAAATAGCTGGAAATAGAGTTTCCTCAATTGTTTCATTAGTATCCTCATCGCTAGAAATTATTCTTCCATGGAAAGAAGATATTTTTACCCATTCATTTGAAATTTATTATATTCCTAAAATCACCTTTCTTTTGATTGCCTTTTCTATCTTCATCTTCTGATTCGCCATGATATTTATTATACTTTCAATTATGTGAAAATTGTTATATCCTTCCATAATTAAATTACCTAATAGGTAACTTACCTTTATACCTATTGGTGCCTCATTTAAATCTTCTTGAAATATATGTTTCAGCTTCACTCGACATCTTGCAAGTCTCAAGTTCTACTTCTTCAACATATTTGAATGTAGTTTCTCTCTTTTCCCTTTTAAATTTTGCAATCTCAAATGTAGAAAGTGAACCAATAAGTTGATCAATTGAATATTGACCTAGATCATTTCTCTCCCTTTTTGAAAATTCCATTGATATCTACTTTTTTTGTAGGGTTAGCAAGATCTTGAGAATAATATAGGTGTCTTCTATATGTCCATCAAAAGCTTTGATTCTATTAACAACATTTGTACTATTTATATGTAGGTTTCAACAATCTCATCTTTTCCTTTCTTAAAACCCCATACTTCTTTATAAGATTCATTAGTCTTTCTTGTTTTGTGTTTATATATCCTTCATATACCAATACCAAATTATTCCATATCTCTTTAAGAAGTTTTAAACCTTACACTTTCCAAAATTTTGTGTCACATAAACTACTCATAGAAATTGTTCTTACTTTTATATGAGCTTCCCTTTATCTTTCTTCCTCAATAGTCAAAGTTCTTCCAAAAGGAGGATAGAAGCTAGTTTGTATGACCTCCAAAATAACAATGTGTAATATTTTAAGATACACTTCCATTGTTTCCTTCCAATACCAAAAATTAGTACCATCAAATAGGAGAGCCTCAAAGTGTAAATTTCGCACCATCCTAGATCTTCCTCAAGTAGTTAAACTTCTTCAAGAGGAACCAAGCTCTAATACCAATTTTTCAACACACTCTAAATGTTAAGAGAGAGGGTGAATAAAGAAAAACCAAAAAAAAACTTAATGAAACAACCAAATTCAATATAAACCACATGAAATAATAAAAAAGTAATGAATAGAACCCACAACACATAAACACCAAGATTTTATATGTCAAAAACCTAAACTGGATTTAAAACCACAATGAGAAATTTCCCACAAAGATGATTCACTAATGTATATAGTTATGATTACAAAAAATAGTACAATATCATTGCTCTGAACATGAAACCACAAGCTCACTACCAATACAATAATGAATATAGATCAGATATCACTACTCTAGAGTTTCAAACAAAAGATCATTGAAAAAGTAGTAAGATAATTGTAAGAAATTGTTACCCAAGACTCACTACCCTAAAGACAAGGTACATGCAACTGTTCAAAATAGATAAACATAAATTCCTTAGATAATGTAGGTAATATACATAGTACTATCAACCTTAGTAGCACACAATTACTACTTTATTTTCTCTACAACTATCACTAAACTCTATTCTTTTGAAACTTTTCAAATAGATCTCCACTAATTTATCACTACACTCTCACTTTCTCTCTTATATTTTTCTAAATAAAAAAATATACTTACAGACAAGATAGATCATTGGATTTTGTAATAAGGTTGTCCATTCCAAAAGGATATTAAAACTAAGTTATGAGTAGGCCATGACCATAGTAAAATACAATAAGGTCTCAGTCTAGAAGCATCCAAACCAAATCATAGAATGGACCTAGGTAGACTAGACACAATCATTAAATACATAGGTCACACATAGCATGAACCCATTTGGATAAGAGGTAGACATTAAATTCATTGCCTATCCATACCAAAACCATGAAACATGATTGATGTGAGGAGAAAAAGAGACCATTAATATGTTACAAATAATAAGTAGGATATATTTTTTTCCACAGCAAGTCAAATTGTGATATTCCTATCAGGATTCAACTGTGTAGTTTTTTGAGTCAAACTCATTGACCCATGATTCATGAGTAGTGGTTCACACAAACTTGTCTCTCATGAGAATGAATGGAACACTTAGCACTCACTGGATCTAGGTGATGCTCATAGAGGTGAAGCATCAGGACTTCCCAGGAGGTCACCCATCCCAGTACTACTCCAACTCGAGTGCGCTTAACTATGGAGTTTCCTCCATGGATAAACCCACTCTACTTGCATCCTCATTTGAAAAACCTTCACCAAGTTTTGTGCCTTATGAACCATTCATTAGAAAACCCCTTAAGCTCATCAATTGATAAGTAGGATATATTTTCAATAGTAAGTCAAATTGTGATATTGCTATCAGGATTCAACTGTGTAGTCTTTTGAGTCAAACTCATTGACCCATGATTCATGAGTAGTGGTTCACACAAACCTATCTATCATGATAATTAATGGAACACTTAGCATTCATTGGATCTAGGTGATGCTCATGGATGTGAAGCATCGGGACTTCCCGGGAGGTCACCCATCCCAGTACTACTCCAGCTTGAGTGCACTTAACTACGGAGTTTCCTCCATGGATAAACCCACTCTACTTGCATCCTCATTTGAAAAACCTTCATCAAGTGTTGTGCCTTATGAACCATTCATTGGAAATCCCCTTAAGCTCATCAATTGATAAGGAGGATATATTTTCAACAGCACGTCAAATTGTGATATTGCTATCAGGATTCAACAGTGTAGTTTTTTGAGTCAAAATCATTGACCCATGATTCATGGGTAGTGGTTCACATGAACCCGTCTCTCATGAGAATGAATGGAACACTTAGCACTCATTGGATCTAGGTGATTCTCATACAGGTGAAGCACCGGGACTTCTTGGGAGGTCACCCATCCCAGTACTACTCCAGCTCGAGTGCGCTTAACTATGAAGTTTCCTCCATGGCTAAACCCACTCTACTTGCAACCTCATTTGCAAAAACTTCACCAAGTTTTGTGCCTTATGAACCATTCATTACAAATCCCCTTAAGCTCATCAATTCATAAGTAGGATATATTTTCCACAGTAAGTCAAATTGTGATATTGCTATCAGGATTTAACTGTGTAATTTTTTGAGTCAAACTCATTGACCCATGATTCATGAGTAGTGGTTCACATGAACCTGTCTCTCATGAGAATGAATGGAACACTTAACACTCATTGGATCTAGGTGATGCTCACAGAGGTGAAGCACCGAGACTTCCCGGGAGGTCACCCATCCCAGTACTACTCCGACTCGAGCGCGCTTAACTACAAAGTTTCCTCCATGGGTAAACCCACTCTACTTGCATCCTCATTTGAAAAACCTTCACCAAGTGTTGTGCCTTATGAACCATTCATTAGAAATCCCCTTAAGCTCATTAATTGATAAGTAGGATAGATTTTCCACAGCAAGTCAAATTGTGATATTGCTATCAGGATTCAACTGTGTAGTTTTTTGAGTCAAACTCATTGACCCATGATTCATGAGAAGTGGTTCACACAAACCCATCTCTCATGAGAATGAATGGAACACTTAGCACTCATTAGATCTAGGTGATGCTCACAGAGGTGAAGTACTGGGACTTCCCAAGAGGTCACCTATCCCAGTACTACTCCAGCTCAAGCGCGCTTAACTACAAAGTTTCCTCCATGGCTAAACCCACTCTACTTGCATCCTCATTTGCAAAACCTTCCCCAAGTGTTTTTCCTTATGAACCATTCATTAGAAAGCCCCTTAAGATCATGAATTGATAAGTAGGATATATTTTCCATAGCAAGTCAAATTATGATATTGCTATCAGGATTCAACTGTGTAGTTTTTTGAGTCAAACTCATTGACCCATGATTCATGAGTAGTGGTTCACACGAACCTGTCTCTCATGAGAATGAATGGAACACTTAGTACTCATTGGATCTAGGTGATGCTCACAGAGGTGAAACACCAGGACTTCCCTGGAGGTGACCCATCCCAATACTACTCCAGCTTAAGTGCACTTAACTACAAATATCTCAATACTAGATCCATAATTATTGAAATAACTTTCATAGTCATATCCAATGTGTAGACACACTAGCTAAAGAGCCACTTAAATTTACATCTATATCCAGACTTCCACACACCATGGTGAGATCCACATGCCACATTAGAAGCCATGTCACTTGCTAGCAAACAATCAATGTTAGAAGCTATCACACCTCATTTTTGGACTGGAGCACAAATTGATGACAACTACAATGCCTCAAGACAATATTTTTGGATCACTGGGAGTAGTTTCCATATCACTAGAATACACCGCAACTAAGAATGAAACCTGAATACAGTCAAATCATATATGCCTATCTTCAACACTAATTTTTAGAGCAGAGACCTTCTAGAGAACACAACTAAAAACCCGTTATCTTCAACTGCATAATTCTATCACTGAACCCCTAACATTCATACAAAAATAATGACTTCTAAACCTAATAAAATAATCTTGAGGCACTCAATAAAATCTCCATAATACATCCATGTTTTCTACTATTCTATAGTAGTAAATTATACATACATGTCTTCCACTATTCTATAACTTTGAATGCAAACTTGCCTTCCACTAAATGCATATCTATCTTCCATTTTTATTTAACACTAAATAAATACTTATCTTCTACTATTCTATAGTTTCAATAGCAAGTTTACATATCCAACACACAATCTTTCTTCTTGAAATAATAGAATTCAAAACCATAGTGTTTGAGAAAACACAAACATGTTCAAATCGCAATGTTTGACATCAATGAGAACAATTAACCAAACATATATTTATAACATGTGTTTGTATGTTTGTGTGTGTACTTTCCCTCTAACTTACTTGTATGTATGTATATGCATATGTATGTGTGTGTATGCATATGCATATGTATATGTATATGTATATGTATATGTACACACACACACACCAAATTATATTTATAACTACAATTGTTCACATATTTTTCCTTAATTTCCTATAACTACTTTGATCATTTTAGATATTTTTTTCTAAATTACCCATACTACATTCGTAATTTTTTCATATTTACTCGATGTTATTTTTATAAATAGTTTTGGATGAATGTAATTAAATGTGAAATGATGAACTAATTGCAGTAAAAATGACATAAATATTCTTATCACAATTGGGGTGAACAAACCTTAATTTTGAAATAAGAAAGTTCAAATGATTACTGACCAAACTTAGATTTTAATTTTCCAACTCATATTTGTGTGGTTGAGCTCATATTGGAAAAAATATGTGGCTTTCAATGTCAATTATAATATAGTAAAATATCTATTTTGAGGCAAATATATGCTAGATAGTGAGAACATATTTTAAATTTGGGTAAAAAGGTCAACTATAACATGCATATGATTCTCCATATTGAGATGTCTAAAACCAAAAATTGTGGACTGGTGACAAATTGCAACCAAACCTTTTCTTACATCTTTAAAAGAAATTGTATGTTTGATATTTTTTCCTTGTTCAACTCACTAGATAGATTAATTTTAAATTGATAGAAGAAAAAATCAAAGGTACTACATCAAGCCATACAATATTTACTAAGTATTGATGCAATTCGATAATGCAATCTTGAAGCTCATGAAATGTTATTGTATTGTGTAGATAGAGTGATTTTTAAATGGCTACATCAAATGAGGGCTATTTCTTAAATAAAACTCTAGATTTTACAATTAAAACATCTATTGGTTCAATTTAATGTATAATAATAATTAAGAAAAGATGAACTTCGTCTGAAGGTAGAATTTGAATGTTTAAGGTTTGAGGTTAATTTTCATAAATTATACAACTAATCTAAAATTTATATCATTAATGGATCTAGACTTGACCATAAAATAGGTAGATGGATGATCAAAAGAATCCTCTACAAATGAATGTAGATGTGGTCAACTAAACTTCAAATTATGTGTTAGTTTTGAGGAAGTTTTATTTAAATAATATATTCATCATTATAAAAGAATAAATAGATCAAAATTATCACAAAAATAAAAAGAAAGTACAAGATATAAAAAAAAAATTATATTACACTTATGAACACTTGAATGTATCTCTATAAAAAATATTATGTTCTATTAGTATAATTTTTTAAGCTAAAAGTTTAGAAATCTCTTTTTTTTTTTTTGCTCAAAATGATAAAAAAGTAAACTTCAAATATGGTGACAAATTATATCTCTTAGGATTCATTTTGAATGTAATTGGTAGACCAAACATCCATTCAAATTATGTCAAATTTAAATTATAATAACATTTAGCTTTTATAAGATGTACGTATTGAATTTGATCTTGAAGAAAGTTGAGCAGAAAAGATAAACATATCCAATCTAAAGTCTAATTTTAAAAAATAACCATCTATTAAGTTTAATATACTATTAAAATAGATATTTTATTTTTAATTCAACTTTCAAGTGAAGGTCCATGTAAAATACATTCACCATTGCATTTTTCATATTTTTAACATGCGTAATATATAACTAATATGGTATATAAGTAGTCTAATTCACCATATGTTTAATTGGTCTTTCTACAATTTTTTCGCACTTGTCCACTAGTGCCAGTTAGAGGTTTGATGTTTCCCATTTTCACCATGGCTGTAGTAAAATCATTAAAAAAGGTATTTTGATTGGAAGAATAGATAGTGACTTGAGAATCAGTAGATGCTCCGTTGAATAGCTCCTGATCAGAGTGGAAAACTCCTTTCTTGCTTATCAAATCTTTGTAGTAGTTATTATCAAAAAGAGTAGGACTAAGCGTGTCTATGGGAGCAAGACTATTATCGCCATTGCTACTACTATTTGGACAATTGGCCTTTAGAGAGATGGAGAATGCCTTATCAATATTGCTATCACCGTAAATGCGACCTCTAAAAGTTATGCATCGTGCTTGGCCAATTGTATGAGCACCTAAATAGCATAACCATATTCATTTAAGTTAAGTATGAATGATTGAACTATAAAACAAGAATAGGCATATTCATATCGATACTCTACGTTGCTTGTAACATTTACCTGAAAGTGAAACCATGTCCTTTGTAGAAAGACCTTTACCACTAAAGGTTGTAATGAGTGCACTTAGATTAGAAGAGAAAGATGGAAGATTGGAAGTGGCAGCATTTTTACTTGCAGTGGTGGAGTCTCTTCTTCCTAACAACACAGTCCATGTTGGCCCTCCCAACTACAATCACAAATTAAGTACAATTATAAGAGAATAATTATTACTAACAATTGATAATATCTTATAAGACTTCAACTACCATTTACATTAAATGCATCTCACTCCTTTTGGTGATAACATCTCACATAGTCCACTTAAATTGTGATGGTTTTTTTTCTTTTCACATATTTTATAAGAGATCTTATTGTTGTGTGTAATAGTGAATTTGAAAAGGTTGAACATTTAACATTTAATAAATAATTTTCTGAATTTTCTGAATTAAACTATTCAAACTATTAAACAAATAAATTTAAAAATAAGTTAGTTAGGTATATATAGTAAAATTTAAGGAACAAAATGGTAGACAAATATTCTTTCAAAATAAATAATGTTTTTTAATAAGATAACCTCAATAAAATATAATATTGATATATCCTTAAATTTATCATTGCAGTTAAATTTGAAGATAAATTTAATTATTAAATCAAGGACAATAGATGATTGACATTTTTGATGAATAAGATTGAATATTTTTTTAAAATATTAATTTATTTAACAATTAAAAATGAATAAGAAAGAATTGTCTCATTTATATTAATTAAAATGTGATGTTTCATCTTAAAATAAAATTGAATGCATTTTTAAATTTCAAATAATTTAATTTTGAAAAATAACTAATAAAGAACTTCTTCATACTTGGTATTACAATAAAGAAAAATGATAAGAAGGAAAATCTTAAATTACTAAAACATTGTCAAAAGGTCTTTTGTTTGCGAAGATGAATGTTTTTGAATGAGCTCATCAAAGATAAAGTCTTGTTGGGTGCAAGGCCCCAATATTATAAGTGATGATATCAAGATCGTACCCCAAACATTTTTGTCATAATGAATACCCATCAATCATTGACCCTCACCCAAAGAATTTCGTCCTATGACCCATATTTCTATATTGTATAATTAAATAATTTTGAATGTTGAATCAAATTATTAATCTAAAAATTTAGAATCTTTGAAATCACAATCTCTACTATTGTTCGCTACCATTTTTTATTAGATTGTACTTAGATTCTGCCTTCTAAAGCATAGACATGTTGACCATGCTGTCTAAATGGACACGCAGAGAAATATAATTACTTCAATTGAATCTTGAACGGTTTAATATTAGTGTACTACTATAAAAAATATTAGATGATAATAAGCCGGACAGCAGAAAAAAATAATTACTTCAACCACAGAATCACGAGCAGCAATGGCGAGAATATCAGCGCAAGACACAACTCCACTGCAAACGGCCTCCACTTGAGTCTTAATGGCGTCCACCACCTCAAATCCTCTTACAGAATTGGTGTTAGGACCTGCACCTTTTTCTCCGCTAGAGCCGTCTAATAAGATCGACCCATCACACCCCTGCAATTCAAAAAGAAATTTGAAATGAAATCAAACGAAAGAGACTAGAAAAAACGATAATTTATTGGGAGGACTTTACGTTAACGAAACAGTCATGGAAGTGAAGGCGTAGCAATGAAGCAGCCATTCGTTTCTCTTTGGCGACTGCTGTTTTCACGGCCGCTCTGACTGTCGACAGTGCCTTGGGACACGTCTTATCGTAAAACGTCGAGCTCAGTTGCCCATTTGCAGGACTCGAACACATGACTACCAAGACAATGAATGCAATTAAACAACTAGTCGTCATTCTTTGTTATCTAACGGCTCTTAGAAAAGAAGGAAATGCAGGGAACTTGGCATAGATAAAATGAAAGAATGTTGGGGTTTTATAACCCCCAGAGGGTTGCAAAATCAATGAGATTCCCGTTGATGTGATTTGAGAATAAACATGAAGATCGTTTAATTCTATCTCTTTCTTTACTGTGTCTTCCACCATGGAAAATAGGTCCTGCATTTTTACATGACTTCACGCGTATTGACCGGAAGAATCATGTATGTTTATTTAGAACGTCATGTGCATACGTCAACACGTCCCGTTATTGTTTTAAGAGGCAGAAATTGGATTCTCTTTCCCTCTCGGCCTCACATCGTGCATTTCAAATTTGTGTTGTACACGGCACTCCATTGACTCCACTCCCGAATGAAACGGTGCATTGCTGCTGTTTGCGTGTGGGGCCCCTATCTGCTGTAAACAACGAATAGATTCTTGAAGTTTGATTTTAATTTGTACCTTGTTTAAATTCGAAATTCGGCAAAACTCAATTCGAGTTAATTGGAATTTATCTGTTCATTTTAGATTGTAGTTTTTGTTATTGAAGTTGATTCAAAAGTTATATTATAATTTGATTTGTTGAAGAAAATAATTTATATTTATTAAATTAATTTGAGTTAAGTTATCTAATATTATGATGAAACAGCAAGAGTCTTAAAGTTCAAAAATTTCATCTTCTTCTTCTTCATTTATATATTATATAAACGGTCTAATTTCTTTTAAAAAATTAATAAATAAAAAAATATCTCTCCCCCTCTCTCTATATATAAATAATTATCTTTAACAGATTTCAAATCACTTGTGCTAAAAGATCCTGGGGCTAAAAAACATTTTAGCTGAGGCTTTATAGGTTGTTTAGGGGTTAGTAGTTCCCTGTTTCTTTGCTACTTGTTGGCGTCTAGTTTCTCTAGATGGTTATGATCTGTTGTATCTTTTGACAAGATATTTCTTTTTCGGCTGTAAACTTTTGGGTTTCTAGTCCCTGTAAAACCAGTTTTCCTCTTGTCAAAAACAAATTTCAGATCACTTCTACTTTCTACAATAGCGTTATGATTAAGATTTGAACTTCACATCGTCAAATATGATACCTTATTACTATATATTTGTCATTGAGGTGTCTAAAATAAGCTGTTTATTGAAATGTCTAGAATACCTTAAACATACTTTTATATATACATAATATGGGATTTAACCTTCCATTATAAATAGGCGTTGGTTTTACTTAAATCAGTTCATTTGATAAATGGATATATTAATTTTTTGCCTCCCAAAAATTGTATGTAATAATTTTAAATCACTCCCATTTTTTATAAAGCATTATGATTAAGATTTGAAGTTCATATCATTAAATATAATGCTTGGTGTGCTTTGTTTTTGAATTCACATGTGTAAGATTTGATTCATGGACGTTTGGAATGATCCATCATTAGGATGTGACAGTTGGTAGAAGAAAATGCCCATCCTAAGATAGATCATGAACTGTGATATAAAGCATTGATCAATCAAAATCTCACATAGTTGAATTCGAAAAACAAAACACACTAATTATAACAGATTGTAGAAATCTAACATCTCAAAAATATTAAAAATAGTATTATATAAATAATCATAGATTAAATTATATTTTACTGAAGTGTACTTATGATATCACATGATTTATTGTCTTCTATATCTAATTAATATATTTCATTCAATTGCATATAATTATGATCAACATTAAGAACTTTAAAATCATCACTTTCAATATTATAAAACTTAAAGAAAAAATTAATTTAACTATTAAAACAAGCATAATTTAAATTTAAAGTTACACGATCGTACCAGATGCGCTGGATAAAATGGTGGATTCAAGCTTGCAACCACTCAGATGACGTTAGAGAAACGAGACAAAATTATATGTAACGCACTATAAAAGTATTATGCATAAGAGATGTATTTGCTTCCTTGGTTTTTCAGGTCCCACGTAAATATGTGGATCAGATTTAAGGAGTTCCTTCTAGAATCTTCCCGTAGTCAAAAAGGTGTGGACTGAATCGCAACTTAGCTGTAGCCGACAAAAGCAAGTTTAAAAAAGTTGGAAAACTATTAAATCCCCATAAGCTCGTTCTTCTAAAAGAAAAAAAATTATTTGTAAGACCACTGGAACTGCAACTTAATTTTAACAAATTTTAACACTCAATGTTTATTATAATTTAGGCTTTCACAGTTTTTAATAGTTGTGATAGCAGTTCTTAACTTAATATTTAAAGTTGCTGATTTAATATCTAATATTTTTTATAACATTGTACTAATAGTTGTGACTTTGAAGTTATTTCTGCTAATGATGACTACCCATAATTGAATGATATGTGCCCTTTGTTTTAAAAAGCAGTCAATCGTGTGATGCCATTTCAGCTGCACAAGTATTGGGGTCCTTAATCCACTATGATTGGTCTCATTTTTTGGGGGTCTGTTTTGGACACCTTGGCAAAAAGCATGCTGAAGTGGCATCATATTTGATGATGTGGCTCTGAAACCTTAGTTATAAGCAGAAGACTCGACAAATAAGCTAATGTAAAAAAAAGGGAGTGATTTGAAATTTCCACTTAAGATTTTGAGAAGTGGGAAGTTAGGGTGCTCAACTACTAGGTCCTCTCCCCTACTAGTACTTTTTGCACACTTATCTTTGGCCCGAAGTAAATTTTTCTCTCATATTGTTTCCTTTGTAAATTGTTCATTTTCGTAATTGTTCACATTATAGATTTCTTGTTCACATTGTAATTATATACATATGATTATTATTAATAGTAATTATTTACATATTAAATTATTGACAACAAATCTTATTATTATTTAAATAATATAAAATAAATAAAATAATATAAATAAAGTATTATAATGAGATACCATAAAATGAGTAGAAAAAGTTAATCTTACACACCATGAATTAAGTTTGTGTAGATTGCAAAATAGGGTGTGTAGTTCAACATAGAACTTCATGTGTACAATGAAATTATCCTGAGGTTCATATACAACTTTTACCTAAATAGTAAAGTTGTGATATCCAACCTTTAATTTGAGATAACATCAAATGAGAAGTTCTTTGTTGAACTACACATCATATTTTACAACCTAAACATAATTAGTTCATAATTGGTAAGATGTACTTTTTCTTATCATTGGTCCAGATATTGATGAACACGTCAAGCTTTATACAATGTCCAGCTATAGAACTTCATATTTAAAAAAAAATCATATCAAGGTGTGTATAACTCTTTTAAGTGAAGAGGAGAGTTTTGAAATCCATAATTTTCATGACATTAGAAAGAAAGTAGCTTGGACATAAAGTATGTTGGTGCTGCAATAAATGAAGTATCTCTATTTTCAATTATATTTGTAGAAAATGTATATATGATTTTTAATTTAGATGTGTAATAAGTTGGGACCTTTTCTTATCTAATTGAATCAAAAACTTTGATCCACAAATAAATATATACTTATAAATATCTAGTTTATAATAGAATTATAATACTTAAAATAAATAAAATACTTCTTCCATTACAAAAGAACTATAATATTAATGAACACATGTTGCCTTTCGGAGGTACCTTAACTTGCAGTCTTTCCGCCATGAAATGCTTCACAATTTCTGCATAGAGCTTGGATATGTAGCTAGAGAAGGAGGTGGAGAAATAGGTAGATGTAGAAAAAGGATGGATTATTTTTTTCTCATCTCCTCTATCTCTCTATATCTCTTTCATTCTCTCTAACCCTCTCTTTTCGCCCCTTTATTCACTAAATCTCTCTCTCATGTTCTCTATCTCTTTCTTTTTTTTTCTTCTCTATGCTGGTCTCTACATTTGCTAGCTATATTTCTCACAAATTTTTGTGCATTATATATGATATATAGATAATACTTATACAAGATTTATTAAATAATAGTATTTTAATAACATATTTAATAATGTATATTATGTTAAGCTAAAATATCAAATATAAAAGTACAAAGAAGTAAATTTAATTAAAGAAATTACTTCTTTGCATTGTTATTCAATTATTGATTTTCAACAATTGACTAATACTTTCATTCAACATTTTTAGAATATATTAGTCTTAGTTACTTTAATTGATTTGGTGCATTGTAAACAAGGTGTTAAAGTAAAGTAAATGATTTAAGTCTCAATCACTACCAGACTAGACCTGGTTTAAGCTACTACTTGAGTTTTTTCAAGAATATTTTTTAAGTTGTTGGTCCCATAAATCTTGTAGTCAAGTTTTACTTAAAAGTTTAAGGTCCAAGTTTAAGGTCTAAATTCAGCAGTTTCAGGCTTCCCAGACCTACAACGGAATTAGGCAGGGTGGAAATCTAGTTGAAAATGAGATTAGGATGTGTAAGGTTACAGAGAGCACCAATGGATTGGGGAAGAGCTACAAGAAAATTGAAATTTCTACTAACATTGAGGCTCTGGAGATGGATCGGGCTCTCTATGTCTTGAGGAAGAATTTAGAGGTTGTTGAAATGGACATCTAGAACTCGTAGTGATGTCATGTGAGATGCAGAGGATGGGTCTTCCAACATGCTTTAAAAATCACAAACATAGTCAACACAATTTGTTTAAGGTTCTTTCCTAGCTTTTGAGGTAATTACCTGCAATCCTTGATTGTTTGTGGTAGTGAAGAAAGCATGTTGCTGCATACATTGAGGTATTTGCGATTCATAAGATTTCCACCGGAATAGGGAAGTGATGTCGAATAGTTTGAATGGAGATCCAGGCGTACTAGAGTAACTAGATTCGATATCTCTTCTGGGAGTACCTGCAACCAAAATCAGTAGTTTTTAGAGATAATAGTAGGTCATTTCCACCTGCTGTTGTAGGATTATGTGGACTAATTTGATGTGGGTTTAGCTAAAATCAGATTTTTTATTTTTGGGTTTTTCAAGTTGCAATCACCCGTAAAACAAATTTGGATCTCTTAAAAAAAAATGAAAACTTTGGTGAATCTCTCAGTGAAGATGAAAGGTTCTTAAAAGTCTATTAGAGATTAAGTTTTGTTGTGCAATGCCTCAGACAAATTTAACAGAATTGATACCTTCTGGTAACAAACAAAAGATATTATAAACCCAAAACATAAAATTTAAATGATGCAATCACTAATTATAAACTTAATTCACCCAATGCTTAAAGTGCCCACAATCCAAATCCAACACTAAGTTGTGAAAAAAATAAAAACATCCTTAAAGTGCAAATTGTTTGTAGTCTTGCCACTATACCCACCTTTGTATGAATATAAGCCTTATCCATTTCCTTTGCAGAGCTTCATTGACCTCATCCCCTTTTATAACTCGAAACCCTTCTTCACACAGCTCATTATTCGTCCACTTTTATCAATTATAGACAATCCACATGCTTATTTCTGGAATTTAGTAGTTACACCTCTTCTCTATCTTTTAGCTCCTATTTCATGATACTCATATGATGCACGCTCTAGAATAAACATTCCCAAGAGTCATTTTATAAAACTTGATTTCTTAAGTAAGACTCATTTAGAGAGATTTTTGTCGTCATGTAAAATTAAATATTCCCAATCCACTTATACATAGCATGCTTTCATGCTATTTTTTCACTTATTCTTCCAACCTGCCCTTAGATCACTATATGCACATATTACAACTTTTATATTTAAGTAATATGTATTCTCCCTCGTTTCTATTTAATCTTCTATCACCCTGTTAAACTTAACGAGCTTATCATTCACACATTTCACCAATTTTAACTACCGACAAATCTACTACTAGAATCTAAATATAGTAAGTTAGAATCTAGGGTTGGTTATTTACATAGAGAACAAAGAGTGGGTTGTCTTAAAAAAAATTATGATTGCATGTTTATATAGGTTCGAAGCAACTCAATTTGAATATACGTAAAGATGGATGTGTTGTTCAAATTTTGTTCCAAACTATACACTAGATTTTTTTTATTTTATTTTTTGAGAAAATGGTGTTTCTTGGATTAACAAGTTTATTTTTTATCTGATTAATTATATTTGAGGAGGCAACGAAAAAACTCATGTTTGTACAAATTAGTCCTAATGAAAATAATTTAAGTGAAACACTATCCTTGCTCAATTTTGTTAGTAGAGCTTGAGGCATAGAACATCGTCCTACTCAGAAACAAATTGAATTGGTTGAGCTTTTCAGTTATAAATAGATGGTAATCACTATAAATGGCTCTTGAAGAAAATGCTTCAACAAAATATAACTTTCAATCATACCATGCATCTAGCTATTTTGGAAGGTTCACTATTTGATGAGCTTGCCATTGAAAATATGTAGGCTGGAAAGGCAAAACATGAAGGGAAATCAAAATATACTTCATTAAAGAAGATGAAAAACACTTGTACAAGTTCCTACAATTGTGCACTCTTTATTGAAATTATTTTTTTATTTAAAATTATTGCACGGCTTCATCCAATTTTATGTTTGGGTTGCCTAGAACATCTAATGCTCTTGATATTTTAATGAGAAGAGGTTGCCAAAGAAGCTTCAAGTTTGTCCCATCACTCTCACAAAAGACAAACTCTCAATATTTCATGCATTTTACCAATAGGTGGATACCATATGTGCTAATACTTTGTCTTTTTTTGTTTTTTGTTTTTTTATATCATTTGAGGGCTACAAAATTTATTTTAACTTGTGTGAATTTGATACGTTGTTTGTAGTTGTAAATTTTGATTGATAATAGGTTTTGGAATATTGTTATTTGATCAATCAACATTTTCAACCCACCCTTCAAGGTATTACTCAAATATATATCTTCCTATCAATGTAACCATTGCACCTTGTTGGAATACAACTGCTAGTTAAATTTTTTTGAAAAATCAATCGGAATGTATCAACGTAAAGCATATCTAGCTTTATATATACTAGCACTTGCACCCAATGGAGGTGTAAAGGATACACTGATAGAGATATATTTGTAAGTTATTATAAATTGGATGTATTATTTTTTGTGTTCATAGTTTGTGAATATTTTTTAATTGTTCATCATTTAAGTAAAAGAATATAACAATTGTGAACTAAAGTAAAATAAATGCAGTAGGAGGATACACATTGAAGTTGAAGATGATTATATTGATATGTGGTGTGCCCATAGAATATAACATTTTTGAAGTAAAATATTTGAAGAATTAACATATAATCTTTTTAAAAAAAAATAAATATTTATTACATATTAAGAGTTTGGTTGAAAAACTACACAATTGATTCTTGATAACAATATCAAACATTTTACCATACTAATTTGAAGGATTTTTTGTTTATTTGATTTGACTCCTACAAACTGAAACAAGAAGTTAGTGAATTTTTTCAAGGAATGTATGAATGGGCATGTGTGAAAGAAAAAAAAAATGTGGAAATACGAATTTTTTTTACCAAGAAAAGGAATTAGTAAGAACTTGACATAGTAATATACAAATTACTAACAATAGTGGGAGAGTTTCCTTTGTTAGAGATTGTTGACCAATCCAAATTCCTTTGTAGGCTACGTGGAATTTGGGAGGGTGTTGCAGGAGAGATGGACATGTATGTGTGTGTGAGAGAGAGTGAGAGGGGGAATAGAGTAGAGAGAAAGATAGTGATGGAGGAAAAGATAAGTAGAAAGAGAAACAAAAGATCAAGATAGAAATAAAGATAGAGATGAAGAGAGGAGGGAGAGTGAAAAAATAGAGCTAGAAGGGAGGGAAAAATTAGAGTTGGAAGGAGAACGAGAACAAGAATGAGATTTATTAAATTAATTGTAATAATTAAAATTATTTTCTATTATTTAATACAAAGACAACAACAACTAAAATAAATTTAAAATTTAAATTTAATGTTATAGAGTGTTTTAAATTAAATATAAAGTCAAAGTATATCAAAATTTAAATATTTATAAATATAATATTTTATTGAATTAATAAATAAATAATTTGAATTGAATTAAAATGAAATATAAATTAAAAAGTAAAAGAGAATATACTAAATATAAAATCTAAATATATTAAAATCAAAATATTAACAAAATTTTTTAAAAACTATAATATACATTAAACTTATTAAATTAATAACCAATCTTAAATAAACCAATTTTGAAAATTAATAGTAATTTTAAAAATTGAAATATGTAATAAAATAATAAAATTTAATCTCAAATATTATAAATAGTGATGATATTAAACAAAATTGTATTGTATTAAATTAATATGATTTTCACTATTATATTATTTATATAATTTTATCAATATTCTATTATATAATACTATTATATATTATTTGTATTGATATTATAATTAAAAATAATAATAAACATCTTTAAATTATTGTTGAAATAATATAATAAATGAAACAATTATTATAATATTTATTATCTTGCTCGAATGCATAAGTAAAAAATATACCAATAGATTCCCTATAAAATACAAATAAAAGATGTACAACTATGACCATAATTGTCAAAATGATAAAGCATACCTATGTCCAAAGGTAAGCGAAATGTCGACCATTTGTTGAATGTAGTAATGGAGTCACAATAAGAAATTTTCCCATCAAGTACAAGAAAGGACAAAGTATCAAGTCAAGTCAGGGTAACAACCCAATAGATTTTCAACCAACTGTCGAATCACATGAGTAAAAGATAAAAATTAGATCAAATATGTACTTCCATATCAATAACAAAAGTAAATAACAAAATTACCAAATACGACCATGTCAAAAAAGAAGAAGCATCTAACATTGTAGAGGAAACTCCTTCCTGAAAGAAGCTTCAGAAACCTATTCACAAAAGGAATCTAGGGCGAAAATATGGTGCGAGTGCATTTCCACCCTACCACGAAGCAACAACACTTCCCCGGAATCCTTCCTAACATGAAGGATACCCAGCACAACTAGAAGTAATTTACATAGTAAAACTAAGGAGTAATGGAATATGTGCTACTTGATTCATCCTCATTCAGTTTCCAATATAACATGTCATGGACTTCCAAATAAAACCTTGTAAATCTACTTCCATTTCATATATATGGAAAATATCATGCAAAGATTCATATTTTATGCATAGTACATCAAGTTTCCATGGTGCATTCAACATACATAAAGTAACATAACAAAAATCCTTCTCTTAACTATCATGTCAAGCTCATAATGTCCACCAATAACTCTTTTAGTTCAAATGATAATTATAACTTGAATTCTTCATAGTACATGGAGAAAACCCAAGATATACACATATAAAAAATTCATTTCATTCAAGAAGCATAAACTATAACAATGATTAGCAAGTACTTCACAATAGGTCTAACAAATTTACAAGTTTAAGCTTTCCTTCATATAGCTACTCATTAAGATTTTGACTTTCACGTATTTTATTTTATGCAGTAATGTAATAAGAAATAAGAAAATTCTAAATCATTACCATCAAACACAGATAAATGAAATTCATCGGTCAGGTATGTTAAATTAGAAGCATCAACCCTTTCTTAATCAACATGTTGAGATCTCAATCATTTTCTCACTCACACATATAGATATACAAAGAGATTACTTTAAAAGAAGGAACATGCAATAATGGCATTGAAAGCAACAAGATTTTATGATACTTTAATCATATCAAGTTTCACCAACAAGTATACAGGTATTTAATTCAATAAAATTGTATCGTAGACTTTCTAAGATATTCATAATTAACTTGATTCTATTCAACAAAGTGGTTAGATCCCACTTATAAATCTATGTTTAAAGTTTGAACGTATGAAGTTCGATACTGCTCTAATTTCTGAAATAAAATCTCCCCTAAAATGATTAATTTTCCTAAGAGAATCTACTTCTTACTGGAATAGTCATAAATACTCAACTTCTTAAAATCAAACAATAAAGTAAAACCATATTTCATATTTTATAAAATCATTCCACTGCTACAAGAAGTTCATCAAGCTCCTGATACAATTTAAATAAGCAAAATAACAACATGAACCAGTGCTTCAGGAAATTCTTTAATTTTTTGTCGCAGTTAAATAAACAGAACAACAAGCATATTCCTATATTTTTTTAACCATAAGTCCAATGTGAAGGTTGTCACAAAGATTTGATTTTGTTTACATCTTTTTAACAATGACTGAGTTCTAAGACAATAACTAATTTGAACTTTAACAAAGTTTATTTCAATTTCTCCATTCTTAATAAAAACATATTTTTCCTTTTTACACCAAATGCTGCAATAATTTACACAGTTCCTATCACATATTTTAAAGAATGAAACATCAAGCATGTTCTCTACAATTCAACCATAAAATTGTTGAAAGTTACTTATTCAACAGTCTTCTAGGTATTTAGGCATTCATAAGTTATAACAGATAATTTAAAACTTAAATTAAACAGAAAGACACAGGAAGTTTTTTAAATTTCTTACGCAGATTCAAATAAGAAACAACAAGCGTGTCTACTAAATTTTTTTATCAATAGTTCAATGTAAAGGTATTTTTAACAGGTTTTTCTTGTGAATACAGATAAACTGTCATCCAATATACTGATTGCGTTCAAAAATCAAATCCTAAAGTTAATGCCCAGTTTTCTAAATGGCTTATTTTTCTATTTGTTTAAAACAGTTATTCAGAATGACATGTTACTTTAGTGAAAGATAGTTTAATCATTTTTATAAAAAAAAAATGTCAGTCAGATTAAGATGATAAATAATCTACAAATTTAGAATTTACTGCAAAAAATAGTTTCTCCATTTCTTGACATATCATAACTTTAAATCTTAAGATTTTACAGGAAATACATTTAATAACAAAGAAAGAAAAAACCTGGGGAGTTCGAGAAAAACTCTGGTCACTTATTCCAACCTATGTCGAGCACACCTTCTCCAGTAACGTGAGTCCTCTGTTATCAAATCCCATACGACTTCTCCCTTCTATGGTTATTTCTTGTCAAATCCTTATGAATACCGTGTCTCTCCTACGAGAATTTTTTTCAAATACATGCCTCCTTTTCTTTTCTTCTATTGTATTTGAAGCCTTCTTTCCATGCGTCTCTTCACATATTCATTCCTTATCATCTACTGTCCTCCCTTTTCCCTATATATCTCTTTTTTTAACCTCCCTTCCAATACAAAGATCCATCACACCTTCTTTCTTCAATCCGTGTGTGCACATTTACTTCTACTCACCGTTCTTCCCTTATGTTCTCCTCGTTCACTGCCATTTCTCTCAACTACCTGTGTTCTCTCCTTATATCTTATTGTGCACGTGGTAGGAGGAACAACCTCTATGACTCAGTGGTTTTATTCCTTTAACTATACTGTGTCATCCTTACATCCTCCACACTCTACTTTAACTTCTTGTTTATTGAAAAATATCTGCTCTGCCATGTAAATTATTTCCCCCTTATCACTCCTTAACTCCCGCGTGACTCCCCTTCCAACTGCGGTAAGGAATCCACCTGTCACACCCTTGAGCGCATGCCATAAAAAAGTGGGTTATGGCATCCTGTTATATTATTTTTATAATATATTAGTAGTGTTACATCAGTTGGTTGGCAATATGAATTGCATGCCAAATTTGATGTTGCATTCTCAACAACCATGGCATAAGTACTATGCTATTGTTCAACATTAGACTTTATAGTTAAAACATATTTGAAATTGTCCATTTTTGTCCAGCTATGCCATGAATACATAAATAACATATAGGGATTTCTTGAAAGCTTCTAAATTCTTGTCAACTAGGCATTTGGCGTGTCAAGCAATTCGCATGGGTTGTGGATGCTTCCATAGTTTTCGTGCATGTCTACTAGAGATTTTTTAATAATCGGGAGTATGTGAAAGAGATGGGAGGGGATCTAGAGATGAATCTAATGCCACGTTGTAGGGGAGTGAGGTTGCCACTATGGGGAGAATTTGTAGCAGATCATATCAAGCAAGGTGCCTAAATATGGACAGGAATGTGTTTGGAACAATGATGTGCTTTAGACAATCGATGTGGTGAATAAAATAAATATCAGAAACTATGATGTTTTTGCAGTGTTTTGATGGTGGTGCATAAAAGGGAAATAGACTGCAAGTGCATAAAAGGAAAATAGACTGTATATATTTTGATGAGAGACATAAAGGAGGAGGTATCATTTCAAAGGTAAGATTTGACAGAATCACGATTTGATTTTGGAGGGTATGCTTTGAATATGTAAGAATCATACAGGTAGTATAACATGATGGATTGACAACCCACTTTATTGAAGACAAAGATGGTTTCAAGTGTGAGACAGGTATTGGTGAAAAGTCAATGCAAATTAGTCTATCAGTTAATTATATTTAATTAAATAGTCTATGGACGGTCTCATCATGAAATTGACATATTTATTTGGGCAGTGGTTAAGATCCCTACAAAACTCACCAAAGAAAAAAATTGTCACTTTTTTCCTCTAGATTCAACAATTTTTTAGCAATTTTTTTGTGGTTTTTGACAATAAAATATGCAAATCATGAAGAACAGATGATGAAAATTTTGCAAAAATCTGTTCTTTTTTTCTATTTTTTAAAATATGATCAACAGTACATTGTGTGGAGAGCTTAAGGGCATGTCCATTTACTTCTAAGTGAGTGCTTCCTGCTTTCACCTTGGAGTTATTTAACATAGCAGTCACAGTCATTCGAAATAGGAATAGAATACCTTATCTTTCCAAAGAATTCTTATTTGACATAGAATCAACTACTTATAATTTCAGATTTAGAATTAAACTCTATTTGGTTATGCAGAAAGTCCAAAGAAACTATGAACGTGCCTTGATTTAGAGTAAAACTAGCACTTGCATCTTTGAAGGGTGTAAGGGTTATGCCAATAGTATTAGACCATCTAAAGACTTCACTCTAAACATAGCTGTAAATGTTGGTACTTATCTTTTGTAGGCATGTGCCCTTGAGATTTGTATATAGTAATAGGCCCCCAACACACACACACATCTAATTTTCACCATTAGAACTGTTTTTAAATTAAAAACATAAATATCTAATAATTAAAAATAGATTTTCTCTTATCATAATAATTTTTTTGTTTAACTTAAAAAAATAAATAATTTAAGCAGATATGTGATTGGTTTACAACTTTAGCCCTTCCCATTGCACACACAAAAATACATAACCCAATTCAAAAAGCTAACACATAAAAATGAAATACACTATTTTCACTTCAGAATTCAAAAATATTAAAATTTTAAAAATAAAATTATTAAAAATTAAAATGTACTTGTCCTTTTTATAACATAATTTATAAATGTATATAGTATCTTTCATTGGGATCATTCTATGTTTTAATAATTGTAAACCTGTACTACTTATTAATGAAACCATCGATTATTTTTTTCCTTAATTTTTTTAATAATAAGATGGGGTTAAAAATTCAAAATAACGTAGACATACAGACAAAAGTGAAGTTAAATATTTGTAACCAATTGCAAACATTAGCCAAACAAAAAGAGTTGTCCAATAGATATCAGATGTTAATATTTTTAATATTAACAACTGTAAAAGTGTATTATGATCTAAAATACTTTGCCTAATAATTTATGAGAAATCATCCTCGGTTACCATACATATATCTAGTGTTACTGCAAGTAATAGTATGTGTGCGAAAATTAAAGAATAGTCATATCAAATGACACTATATTTTCTCCCTACATGTAGTAACAAATAATCGTGTATAGCATGATATGTTACAAAAACCAAAACGAACATATTGCTAACTCTAACTAATGGGAACCAAAAAATTAATTCCAAGCCAAACGAAACCAAGAATAATCCAGGAATTCTAGTCTCATAGATTTTAACTACATAAAGGAAAACGTAGTTATGTCTAAACTTTCGAACAAAGTTTGGAAAAAATCTAAGGTTATCAAAGGATGATGTAACCTTTCTCCATAAAAATTAATTTTTTGTTATTCAAAGCAGCAACTATATGTTACAAATGGTTTGTGACATTTTCACTTGAAAAGTTAAAGCGAGTTCATTTCAATAGGATTTCAAGGCACAAAGGGTCTACACCTTTGATGGGTGAAATGGCTAGGCCAATAGTAAAATATATATCAAATAATGATATTATGATATATTTATGGATTTTTATGTGTTTCTATTTCTATAGCCATATGTCTCTATCTAACACATGCACTCTCCTGTCTACCTCCCTATCCCTATCTTATCTTACCCCTCTTTCTACCTTTAATCTCTCTATCTATATCACATTTCCTCTCTCTCTCTCTCTCTCTCTCTCTCTCTCTCTCTCTCTCTCTCTCTCTCTCTCTCTCTCTCTCTCTCTCTCTCTCTCTCTCTCTCTCTCTTTGTGTGTGTGTGTGTGTGTCTATCTATCTATTTGTATGTCTATCTATCTATCTATCTATCTATCTATCTATCTATCTATCTATCTATCTATCTATCTATCTATCTATCTATCTATCTATCTATCTATCTATCTATCGGTTCATCTGTCTGTCTGTCTGTCTATTAGTCTATTTGTCTATCTATCTATCTATCTATCTATCTATCTATCTATCTATCTATCTATCTATCTATCTATCTATCTATCTATCTATCTATCTATCTATCTATCTATCTCTCACCCCATATATCTTTATCATTCTATCTCTTTATCTAGCCCTTCTCCTCTCTCCTCTTCCTCTTTCTCTCCCTTTGAGACACTTCATCTTTGTGTCTCCCTATATAATTGTCCCCCACTTTGACATTTGATTCTAATCCATCTACTTGTAAATAAACTTGTAATAATGATATTTTGGTATATTTATAGATCTTTATCCCTCTCTATTTATCTATCTATATGAACCCTCTCTATTTTTATATCTATATGTGTCTCTCTAGCTCACACACTCTCCATATCTATCTCCTTATGCCCATTGTTATATCTTTGTCACTCACACACATAGACACTCCTTTCTCCCTCTCTATGTCTATCTTATCATACACCCATATTTACCTTTCACCTTTCTCTATCTATATCCCATTTCTTCTCTCTCTCTCTCTCTCTCTCTCTCTCTCTCTCTCTTTGTGTGTGTGTGTGTGTGTGTGTGTGTGTGTGTGTGTGTGTGTGTGTGTGTGTGTGTGTGTGGCTCTATTCATAGATCAAAATTGTGAAGTCTAGTGCACAAATTTTTTTAAATTTTCTTCCTATTTTTCTTTATATTGTAATAATCCAAAAATGAGATAACTTAGTAATCTAATTAATTATGATCCTTTTTTATATTAATCAAAATTGTTTATATGAATTTATATGGAAAAAATATCCAAGATAATATTGGATCTTCTTCATTGTTACCCTTCATTTGTCATTAATTTTAATGTAGGACAACTTTGTGTAGAACTTGAATACAATTGACACTTTACTATGTTATATCTTCATATATTATGTTGTATAATTATAATTTCTTCAAATGTAACCCTTCATAATGTGAATAATATGAATTGAATTTATTGAATGCATAGACAATAAAATTACCACTTGAGGTATAGGAGGAAAATAGTTGCAACTAGAAGTGATGGGAGAACCAAAGATAAGGCTAATAGGTCTTTGGTAAGTTGTGAGAATCAAGTAACAATATGTCTACTATATCTAGAAACCAATTATAGATTTTGGCATGTTGTGGGGAGTATGTAATAGAATGTATACTATATATAGACAATAATTTTATCTTATCCCTCTTTTTTCCTTTCACCTCTCCCTATCCATATCTCATTTGTACTCTATTTCTCTTTGATCTACTCTATGTATCTATATGTCTATCCAATATCTATCTATCACCTCATATATATTTATTATTTTATCTCTTCATATCCCCCCCCTCTCTCTATTAGTCTTTTCAGATCTTGATCTCGATATCTATTCTCTATTTGTATTATTCATCTTAGTCACTTTGCCCCCTCTCTCGTTATCTCTCCCTATCCCTCTAGCTATCATTTCTGTAAGAATTTTCCTAAGGAAAAGAATAAAATGCAAAGATCTAGAAGCTCAAGAGATAACACAAGAGAGACAAATATGATATGGTCAAAATGATCAAATAATCAAATAGAATATATTGATAAATTTATATACAAGGTAGGAATGCCTAAATATATAGGCAATGCATTAAGACTACATGATAAGGAGATGATAAGCTATCAACCACACTAGGTGGAATCACATGTCCACCAAAGATGGATCATCCTCCATTGTACATCAAAGTATGTGCAACATGTGCAACAATGAGATAATGATAATGTGATAAGAACACTAAAGGTGGACTTCACACACAAAGAGGTATGTGATGACAACTATCACCATCGAAAGTGGAATTATCCAAACCATGTGCTAAAATGAAATGCAAACTCATAGGTGTCACAATGAAAACTAATATGAAAATGCATTATCCTAAGTAAACTTAAGTAAAGTGTAATTAGTAAATACTTAATTACACCAACACCCCCCCTTAAGTGCAACTTAGGAGAATGCACTTAATCTCACAATGATAGATGACAATGCATGATGGGTCTCGACTACTAGGCCATGTTAGGTACGCATATACAAACTACAAGCACATTGTAATCTCTCATAAAGAGAAGAAAGAGGGAAAACCTCATGGGCAAAAACCCTCGCCCAAAAAGACAAATGAAAACAATAATAGAATATGAGAGAGAAGACCTCATGTGAGGAAAAAATTCCCCCCATAAGAGAGAAGAAGTGGAAGAGAGACCAAGTATCCCCCCCCCCCAACCTAGAATGAACACCAATGGTAGATGCTCCATGAGTGTAGAACAACATTCCTCCCCTTAGGATGAAACAAGACCAAAGATGTATATATATGAAGCCTCCTCCCCAATCTATAGGAAGAAACTTCAAAATGTATGGAATCTCTGAAACCTTCTCAAGAGTCCCCATGTGAATGCTGAAAGGTGCCTCCTCCAAATCATGTGTACTAAGCCACTCTGTTGAAAAAGAAAAATTTGGATCATTTGAGGATGAATGTAGAACATGTACCAAAGACCCAAGTGTCTCCTTTGAAGATAAGGTGACCTCCTCCAGTTGTTGTATCGAAGTATCCACCATCATGTCGCCCTTGAAAGAATGATCAAGTAGAGAATGAAGATTAGGGTCAACATGCTCCCTCACAACAACTCAAGAAGGATCATCTTCACCAAAGAGAAGATTAATATCATCAATAGTGTCTCCCAAATATGAAATGTAGGACTCCACAAACAAACCTACAATGTCTATCAAGTAGCCATCCCATTTTGTCCAACTAAGTCTGGAAGACAATGAGTATCTTGCTACACTGAATCACCTGAACCAATGGTTGTATGATTACAAGCATCATCAGGAGCAAAGGTAGAAGTAGTCTCAATAGGAAGAGATGAAATGGAAGGTTCAAGAACTTGATCATGAGTGAGAATACCCAAGTTCAAGTAGCCAAAACTCTCCTCAAAATCTAAATTGTCATTGTAAGTGTGATCATATGCTGAAGAATCATTGTCATCAAGAGGAAAAAAATCTACAAAGGAGTACAACTGAGAAGAGTGATCCACCATCCCAGTAGCAATAACTACTCCACTCTCTAAGTCCTTGATAAAAAATGAATCATGTGTAAATTCCATAGTCTTCTTAGTAGCACCATTTGTGATTTGATAGATAGAAAGAATGTTATTGGTCAAGTGTGGAACACACACCACATCATTGAAGTGCCCCTCCCTAACATCAATACTTCCTTTCCCAATCAAATTCTTGTAAGTGTGATTGCCCATCAAAATAGGCAATATTATAATTTCACCTATTATAATTAATGATGATATTTAAAAAATTATATTATATTATAATTATCATTTTCACTATTATTATATTATTATTCTTATTATATTATCTTTTCTGAATATTTCTATTATTCTTAAACTATTATAGTTTTATATTTTTCATTGTTTTCTATATGTTTAAAATATAATCTATACAATATTAAAATTAGTATTTTCATTATTATAATAACATTAATAATAATAATAATAATAATAATAATAATAATAATAATAATAATAATAATAATAATAATAATAATAATAATAATAATAATAATAATAATAATAATAATAATAATAATTATTATTATTATTATTATTATTATTATTATTATTATTTATAAGATAAGATATATATATATATATATATATATATATATATATATATATATATATATATATATATATATATATATATATATATATATATATATATATATATATATATATATATATATATATATATATATATATAAACCCACATCTATAAATCTAAACCTCCAAAGCCCTATTACAATGATAAACAACCAAAATTTGACCATCAAATGCTAATATACCAACAAACCAAAAAAACAAAAAAACAAACAAACACACAAACAAACCTATTACAATAGTTGGATGGCCAGTTAAAACTCCATTATGCAATTTACTAATTTCATAGACATGGGAAGTGCCATTACCAAAAAATTGGCACCTAACCCATGTTACAATCAATATCACAATTCGAAAATTTCAATATCGAAGACACTAATTTAATGCTTACATACAAAAATAGTCATGTTAAACTGGACCCCCACTTGAAAATCATCCCAGGTATCGGATTTGATCATGAGACAAAAATGTGACAAAAGGACAACAAAACTAGATTTCCTGACCCATTGAATATACAGTCTGTCAAGGAGTAATATAAAACCGGCTTGAAGCGCTGCAGCAGAGATTCGTTATGTATATTTTCTACTAGCACCGCTTTAAAAAATTCCAAAATTACTAAACAATACCAATCCTACTAAAATTCCTTACCATATCTTGCAGAGGCCGCACATTTCTGTTCTTCAAAGATAGTTTGGTACAGTCGTAAAGTGCCACAAAATTCTCTTTTCGCAATAAGAAGTGCCGAAAGCTTATTACCCATTCTGGATTGTTGATTAATCATTTCTCCGCTACTTGTTCCAATGCCACCCAAGTCTGTGTTAAATCCTATGCATTTGATAATAAATAGAGACTAATTGCGAAGCGAAGATCACTCTATTAGTGTTAGGGTAAAGAGTTTCTTCACCCAGCAGCGTCTTTATGCTTCTCTTGCAGCGCTGGCACTGGAAATTGAAGAGCGTTCCAAGTTGTTCCTCTATTACATGCTCCTCAAATGGAATCTCCCACTCTTCCACAGTCGTGGCCACTCATGCATTCTCCATCCATGCATGGACATTCATTAGTTTGTATTTGTTTCCATGGTAAATTCCTAAAATATTCATGTGATAACTAAGATAAAACTGTTGTTAGTAGCGGTCATCCTAGTCTCATATGTAGGTTCTTTTCTTAATAATAATTGTTGATAAAAACAAAATTGCTCTATGTTTTTTGTAAGGTGCAGTGTGTTTTCTCATATTGCAATAAAATTTCCTCTAAGAAGAGATTTAAACATATGTCTCTATAAACACAATATATTCTGTTCTAAACCATAGTGTTGTTAACATATCTGTTTATTCAATTTTTGTGTTATTAGTTATTTAAAAGGATTTCTTTTTGAAATTTCACATTCTCATCTATAAATCAGATAATATGTGATGCCCATTGTCAAATGGATATAGATACCATATATTTTGATTGTGTATATTATGATGTCCTTATAAATACTATATTTTAATATTCATCTTATGAACAATGCCTATTTCAATATATTCATCTTATGAACAATGCCTATTTCAACTCCTTGGACTTGATTGTAAAATATCTTCATAGATTACATATTTACATTTGAATTGTAAATCAATATTTAATGCTTACAGATAAAAAGAAAGATTGAGTTTTCTGTCAGACCTTTCGGTTCTTCTCTTTCTCATTTGTAATTTTTCTGTTCTTAAGTTCTTGAATGGTTACGTCAAATACAAAATGGATTAACCATATTACAGAACTAAGTTGCATTCGAAATCTTTATTGTTTGCAGTTCGATTTCGAAGGTCTTTGTTTTGATTGAATATGCGTTAGTCCTTGGTATCGAGTTTTCTATTGAATAAGTTTAATGTTCTATATTTATCGAATTTCATGACAGTGATAATAAGGAGTCTTTCTGGTTTATATGTCGGAATCATGTTGTATTCCTAATATATATTGCTTGCAGTTCGTGGTGATCGGTTTATCCCACAGAGAAACCGAGTATTACACTCTTGAATGTGTTTAAGTTTATAACGGTTTTTTTCAAGAACCGTTACATGAGTTCAAGCTGGTGTCGAATCATGACATCGACAAGTTGAAGAGTTGATTCATGCCACGGAATAGCAGACAAGAGACGCGACTGCAGTCATCTCCATTGAGACCCGGGAGGGAGAATGGTAAAAGGTGATAGACCCGTAATGGGATCGTGACAGCCAGAAGGACCCACGAGCACTGTGTTTACAGCGAAGGAATGATTAAAGGATGTCGAAGATCCTTATGTTTTGTATTCGGCATTTGAGAGTGGAGATAGGTGTCGGTCCAGTGCTTCGGTAGACCCGCAAGATACTAAGAAACAGTAAATACAATCGGCTGTGGTGAGTTGGTTTAGTAATCAATCAAGGAGAGTTATATTATAAGGTTGCTGTGGTTGATATTATCATCATTGAGAAATCACAAGCTAATGAATCTCTCTGCATCAATATAATCGGCTGTCACAACGAATCCGATTTGAATGAACCATTACGCTAACCTTTGTCATAGCAAAAGGTGACGACAAGAACTTAGTAGCAACACAGACCGAGACGGATGTATGTACAATGAAGTAAGTTTGGTTGGGCTTATTCACCCTTCTGTTGCCATGCTCTGCATCGAGTAAATCAATATTTATGATGATTGGTAATGTGGAATATAAACTCCTTGCCCTCTTCGTCCTCTTTGGTATCAATCTTTCTTGTGTTAGCCCGTATACACTTTCTTGGCCCCATAGTATCCTTCAACTCCTTAACCTCTTTTTCACCCTTCTCCTGCTCCATCTTGTCAACCAAAATCTTAGCATGTTTAGTGCAGGCTTTGAGACTAACAAGGCATTTCGCACCAATTTTTCTCCTTGAGTCTTCTAAGTTATCTACTCTATTTTACAGCGTATGGAGTCTGCCCTCGAAATCCCCATCCATAGCCTTGTCCTCCTTCTCTTTCAATCTTTTTTCCATCTTGAAGACCTTGTCAACCATTTCAGCATAAGCCTCTGCCCTACCCACCACATCCTGCATTTCATCAAGGCACTCAGCAACTGATTTATCCCAAAAACTAGTCTTCTTAATGAGGTTAACCTCGCATCTTATCACCCACATTTTCTTTTTAAGATTAGCAATATCATCCATCATTTTACTCAGTGTGCAGGTAAAATCCACCAAGCAACTCTTATCTTTAGGCATATATCTTACCCCTCTTTTCCTTTTCAATGTCCTCATTAGCAGTATTCTTTGTAGCCTTGGTTCTTCTAATGCCTTTGTCAATAGTATCCACAATCTCATCCATAACCTAGTAGACAATTTGCAAATTATCCTTCTCCTTCTCCGAAGGAATTTGGTCTTCACCCAATTTACCAATATCGAAATCCAACCTACCTTCTTCTTATTTCTCCTCCCCAATATTTTTCCCAATACTCTTCTCCTACTCCAGATTCTCATCATCCTCCGAAGAAAGAGGGATTCTCATCTTGCTGGTACTTTTCACCCTTGTTTTATTTTCCTTGTTGCTAGTGATCTCACCTCTTATTTCCCTGTTTCCCTTTTTCCTCTTCATATTCATCATCTTCAATGCCCTTTTCAGTGTCAGACTCTTCCACAAAAGCCCTTTTCTGAATTTTCTTAGAGGATGAGCCTTTAAACTTATCCTTCTTTGAAGAAAAGACCCCACAGGGCTCCTCCTCATCATCATCTATTTCCTCAACATACATATTATCTTCCTCATCAACCTTTTTTCTTCATCATCCCTAGTGTAACCCTTTAAAAAGGGTTTTTCCACTTTTTTTGTTTTCAGAAGATCATACACCAAAAGCATGAGACCCTAATAAGAGGCATGGTCCCCCTTTAGATCCTTCTAAAGCATAATAATGGTGGAATCCAGTGAACTCAACAAATAAAAAGGAAGACAAATTTTCATATTATATAAAAAATGATTCAACAACATAAAATGGTACCCATAAGCTCTGGTAAATCTACCATCGAGCATGATGTATTTGATGATAGCATATAACACATACCTCCATGACTGAGAAATGCTCTTAGGGTTTTAGTAGGAGGTATCCTTGTTCACCAACCTCATCTTTTCCTACTTCGTTATAGGGAACTTCTCAAGATCTTTATCAAAGATACCTCTATCTGTATAAAATTTTAACCCTTCCACGCTCATACGAGTAGCTTTGACAAAGATGTTCTTCGTAACCTCCATTAGCTGATTATCCACAAGAACCATACCATTCTTCCAATGTATGAAGAACTGCTTAGACACGGTAGGGTTTCTATGATACAATCTCTCCATAAAGCCCACCATCCCACCTTTCTTCAAAATATCCACACCTCCTAGTTCTGTTTCCACTCTTCACAGTTTACAAGTTTGAATCTCTAATTACTACCACCCATATTTTCTCTCTGATATCCCTTCATAGTATTTCTATAAAAACTCTAAATGTCATTGTGAATAATATTGGCTTCGCTAAACTTAGGAAACATAACCCAAAATCTGTACCAAATCAAGAGCGTTGTCACCAAGTTATACATCTCATAGAAAAATAAATAATGAATCCTCACATTGTAATCAATAATCATCATTAAAAATACCATTTAACACACTTTTTTCCTACTCTATAAATGGTCACTATCTATTAATCATTTTTCCTAAAAAGGTAGATCACTCCCATCATCCCATTTTGTCATCTTCTCCAACTTACAAGCCATATTAGTTGCCTAGTCAACAAGAGCATTCATTTCTCTAAAAATATGTGTGAGGGCGCATTCTTCAAAAGAATTGATTAGGATTTGTGCCTTACACATAACATTATGAATAGTCCATGACAGATTAGAGTTCTTATTTAAAAATCTAATAATGTTTAAAGAATCACCTTCAATCTAATGTTTCTTACAACCCTTCTCCTTAGCCAGAACTAAGCTATGGAGGGCCGCATTAGCCTCTAGAACATGATAAGTTTGGATGCCTAAAGGTAAAGCACTTAGACCTTTACAAACACCATGCTCATCTATTACCACCATGCCACATCCAGTCACCCTCGGGTTCCCTTTCAAGGCTCCATTGAAGTTAACATTCATCCACTCAGTAGGAGGGAAATCCCATCTAGCTTCATTTCTCAAAGAATCTATCTTGCACTTATTCATATTTCCTTTAATATTCCACTTATCAAAGAAGACAATGTCCTCCATATTAGAATGTTCTATCATATTCCCCTTTAGATAAAGATTGTCTAGCATAGCTCTTTTGATCTTATGAAAGATCACATTTTCATTGGAAACCTTATTTTCGAAGATTCTATCATTTCTTTCTTTCCAAACCCCCCAACAAATATAGGGTAAAATTAAATTCCATACATTAATCATAACTTTTCATTCTTTGAAGGAGGTATCCAAGACATGAACAAGCTTTGTAAATCCTCTGGGAATATCCAATCCACATTAAGAATTTTTTAGCATTTTTCCCAAATCTTGCAAACATAAGGGAAGTGGATGGTTGTATGATTAACAGTTTCCTCATCCTATTTGCATAATTAACATATATTTTCCATAGTCACTCCTCTTCTTCTCAAGTTATCAGTAGTAAGGACCTTGTTTTGGAGCATAATCCATAAAAAGAATTTACTTTTAGAGTTAGGCCTTTAATCCATGCTTTATCCCAACAAGGCTCAGTTTGATTCTCAAAATATTGATGATACAAAGAAGAAATAAAGAAATTACCATTACTATTATACTTCCAAATAACAGTTTCCTCTTCCTCAATCAAAGTCAAAGAGTTCAGAGTTTTATTACCCAAGAGACTAATTAATAAATGAGAGATAGACTGAGTGGTCTCTCTCCTAATAATTAGCAACTTTGATACCAAACCTCATTTTTCACTGATCCTCAAAAACCTTCCATTCAGGGATCTCGTTCAGGGGGTAATTCATCATCCACACCTCATCCCAAAACTATGATGTCCTTCCATTCCTCACTTTCCATTTAGCTCCTTTTCTAAGGATCTCCTTATTTCTTATGGCATTTCTCTAGATAAAGGATCCCCCAAGGATGGTCTCATTGCTAAGGAAGCTTTGAAGAGAAGGATTCTCCTTATTATATTTATTCCCCCATATGGAAGTCCATTCCCCATTCATGTTGTAGTATCTCAAAATTAGCTTTGCAATAAGATGGTAATTTAGGCTCCTTATTCTACCTAGTCCTAAACCCCATTTATCCATTGGCCTGCACACTTTCTCACAAGAAATAAGAGCTATCCTTTTCTTTTTTTCCATCCAAGTCCATAGGGAAGGTTTTTGTATTTTTTCAATAGCCTCTCCATACTTTCTAAGAATTTGGTAAATGCTAAGGGCATAAATAGGTAAGCTTTGAAGAGTAGATCTAAGAATCTAAATCTTACTTGTTTGACTTGGCAAAGTACCCTTCCATCCAATCAATTTTCTATGAAACTATCCACTAGCAAGCTCCAAAAAGAATTAGGAGGCTCCAGGCAAAGAGGAAGACTTAGGTAAGTACTAGGTAGAGACTCCATCTTTGACCCCAAAATCTTCTTGATTCTCATTTGTCTTTTTCCAAGGACATTGAAGAAGAACATTGAGCTTTTCCCCCAGTTAAACAGTTGTCCCGATACTAACCCATAGCTATCCAAGGCCTTCTTAATATTAATAGAATTGTTAACTAGAGATTCCCCCATAACAAAAGAATCATCCACAAACTTCTGATGTGAACAAACATGAATAGATGAGGAAGGATTCACACCCTTAAAATTCCCTTTCTGGACCATTCTCTTGATATATATTCCCAATAATTTAGCCATAATAACAAAGAGGACAAGAGATAAGGGGTCCCTCTACCTCAAAAACCTGGAGTATTTAAAAAATGGGGGTAGGAGAGCCATTAACTAGAACTAGAAAAGAGGATGAAGATATGAGATGATAAATAAGATCTATACTTCTTTGATTGAAACCAAAGTCCTTGAGCACCTTATTTAGAAAATCTTAGTCAACCTTGTCATAGGATTTGGATAAATCAAGTTTCAAGATGAAACCCTCCTTTTTGGACATAACCAGAGAATGCACATTTTCATGAACAAAGATAATGCAATCCATAATCTACCTTTCTGGGACAAAACCATACTGCTACCAGGAAATAAGAAAAGGAAAAATAGAGAGAATCCTATTAGTCATCACTTTAGAGATGATCTTATAAGCTCTATTACATAAGTTTATCAATCTGAACTAGTCCATTTTATCAGCCCCTTGTTTCTTTGGCATGAGAACAATAAAAGTACCATTCAGTTCTTTCAAGATTTTCTTGGACCCAAATAATTCATTCACCGCACTAGTAATATCCTTTTCCATTATAACCCAAAACTTATTGAAGGAAAATAGGGGAAACCCATTTGGGCGAGGGGCGTTGTCCCCATCAAAACAACACATACCTCTTAATTTCAGCATTAGAAGGGACAGAAGTAAGAATGGCATTCTTGTCCTCATTTAAAATGGAGGGGATACAAGCTAAGAACCGCCTTTGAGCTTCCTGGTCCAAGCCAATATCCTGTTTAAGAAGATCACGATTTTTTTTTTTGCCTCCATTATCAGAGATTCTTCATCTTCAGATCTTGAACCATTAATAATCATACTAGAGATTCTATTTATAAAAAAGTATTTATAATTCCTATCCCCTTCCTTCAAAAATAAGTTTCAAGATCTTTGTCTCTAGAAAGTCTCTTCTTTAGATATGATATCGTGATACTCTACTAAATTCTCATTTTCCTTATTTCTTGATATCTTATCATAGCCTCTTGTCAAATGCTATCCCGAGTCTCCATTAGTTCCTAGAAAATATTGGTCTTATTGGAGAAAATTACTAAAAGTATCCTATTCCATCTAAATTCAAATTAAAAGTTAAGTCTAAAGTTGTATTTAAATATGCATTTTTGTATCCAATGATTTATGTGACTTTAAGAGAGTCCAAAAGTCTTATTTCTTTATCATTTATGTCCATGTTTTATGAGCCTAAATGAGTTACCTATGGGTTGAGGGACTAACTCAAGCCAAATATTTAGTCATATCTCATTTATGACCCCTCCTAATGGCCTTGAAAAGAGAATGATGAATTTGGGGAGGTAGGGATGGATTAGGCCATCCCATCCCATTTTGGTCTCCCAAATCATTTATGAGAAGGGACATTGGAGAAAGGAGGACATATGTTACACCATTCCTCTTTAATGAGGAAGAGTTGGTGGATGTACTCCTTATCTATGGAAATTTCTTAGATATAATAGAGGTATTT
Organism: Chamaecyparis obtusa; assembly: GCA_027943335.1. Taxonomy (NCBI): domain Eukaryota; kingdom Viridiplantae; phylum Streptophyta; class Pinopsida; order Cupressales; family Cupressaceae; genus Chamaecyparis; species Chamaecyparis obtusa. Next base: position 145,821 of record BSBK01007897.1, read on the forward strand.
TTTTTAAGGGAGTTGATTTATTTTTATCTAAGTATGGAAGGAAAAAGGGAGGTCTTGAAAGAAGTTTTGGGAGATCAACACCAAGTAAATTCATCCCTTGATTTCTAGTTGATGTAGGAATCTTGTTATATAGTTTGATTTATGCATAAGATGAGTTTGTATTGATGCTATATTTTTAAGTAATTTTATTCATGTATAAAAACAAAATTGTGTTTGTGTTTCTCCTTTTGTGTGTTGTTCAAGTTGTATATGTGTCTATTTGGTTTGGATCCCCATATGGTTGTGAGAAGCCCTTGTGTGGGATGGAGGAAGGGATATTACAATGGGATTTTGTTTCACTCATGGGAATGAATGGGTATGAGTACCCTTCATATTTGATAATTGATGGTTTGGGTATGGAAATGGGATGTGAGTGAATATGAGTACCCTTTAAATTTGATATTTGATGGTACTCATGGGAGTGAATGGGTATGAATACCCAAGTAATTCAGGATCAGTTTTGATATAGGGTAAGTTTCATATAAATTCTTCATATCATCAAAACCAAGAATCTCAATTCTCATTTCAGTCAACAAAGATCTTCTTCTACTCAATGCACCAAAAACTTGATTAGATACTCCACTGTTATATTTTATCACAAATGTAAAATTCTGCAAATACTCAACTCATTTCATGTCTTTGATTCAACTTATTCTGACTGTATCCAAATACTATAAAGCCTTATGATCAGTATACAACAAAAATTCCTCTGGCATCAAATAACATCTCCATTTCTTCAGGGCTTGAACAATAGAAGAGAATTATTGATCATACGTAGAATATTTTCTTTTAGCATCATTCAAATTCTCACTAAAGAAAGTATAAGGTTTACCTTCTTGACTCAAAGTTCAGCTCCTACTGCATTGCCATTTGCATCACATTCAACTTAGAATACCTTATTGAAATCTAGTAAAGCTAACACAGGCAATTCAACAAGCTTCTATTTCAAAGTCTCAAAAATCTTATGAGCTTCATGTGTCCACTTGAATTCTCTTTTATCTCCTCTCATTGTCTAAAACATATAATTGCAAATTGAACTAAATTTTTTGATGAACTTCCAGTAAAGACATTCTAATCCATGGAATGATCTTACCTTATCAACATTATTAGGTGTAGGCCACTCGAGTATGGCTTTAACCTTCTTAGGGTCTATCTTCAAACCATCAGCTAAAATCACAAACCCAAAATACACAATCTCCTCCTTCATGAAGGAACACTTTTTAGATTAATAAATAACTTTTATTCTTTCAATCTCTCTAATGCATGTCTAATGTGCGCAAAATGATCTCTGGTTTTACTGAATATCAAAATGTCATCCAAGTACACAATCACAAATTTAACAAGGAATTTCTATAGAACCTCATTCATTAACCTCATAAAAGTACTCAATGCATTAGTTAAACCAAAAGACATAACTAACCATTCATACAAACCTTCATTTGCCTTGAAAGCAATCTTCCATTCATCACCTTCTCTAATTTTGATTTGACGATATCCACTCTTCAAATCAATCTTGGTAAAATATTTTTCTCCACTCAAACAATCCATTATATCATCCATTCTCGGGTGAACCAAAAATATTAGGTTCCAATTTTTTGAAGAGAGGAATCCATCCTGAAAATCATGAAAGCTTGGATTTACTCACATACTTTTGATAGAAAGTACTTTCTATCAAAAGTACTTTTAATTTATATGAAAAGTCCATGTTTAATGGAAATTTGTATAATTTTATGTAAATTACTTTCAATAGAGAGTACTTTCTATTGAAAATAGGTACTTTTGATTGAAATTACTTTGTATTGAAAGTACTTTCTATCAAAAGTCCCTGAGTAAGGGCAATTTGTAGAGTTTGATAAAATTTTGAACATTTCATGGCTTCAGGGCTCAAGCGTGGGGGTTAAATGGAACAATAAGGAGATGTCCTTTTGCATAGAATAAGTACTCGGAACAAGCTTTCTAAAAATTATATATTTGGAAATTTTTGAGTTTATTATGTATATGTTTTTTGACGTTAATTGAATGTAGGTTTTTTATCAAGTATAAACCTTTGAGTTTGACGTTCAATGAAAAATATTAGAAAAGAGAATTATTTTTTATGAAATATAATAGTGCCCTCCATCTTCGATTCTACTTTCTATAAAAAATAAATTGAAATTCGATAAATACACCAGTTATAAGCTATATAGTCAAGGTATGTCAAAATTATGGTTTAGTCAACTTCAAATGTTAATAAAATATGCAATAATCATGATAATAATGTGAAACCAATTGCATGCCCTTCATCTGGATGTTACAAAACTAAATTCTAAAGAATTACATTGATATCTATTATATAAAAACACTTAAATGCTCTATGAAAACAATGCAACTCTTTGAAAATGACATTTTCAGCAACATTCTAGATTTCATGGGGGAAAGAAAAAACTATTCAAATAAATTTAAAAATAAAAATGAAAAATATATTTTGAATTCAGACAAAAAATCGTAAAAGACTCTAATTTACTTCATCTTCTGATTTCAAACGATTTAGTGACAATATGCATCTGAATATGAAAGTTTATTTTCAAAATGTAGAGTTCAGTGTCTGTTCAGGCAAAAAAGTCTAACCCACTATTGTGGGTTCACCTGCTCGGTATAGGAAACTGATACTTAATAGTTATCTTGTTGATATCTCTATAATCAATACACATTCACCATTCTCCATTCTTCTTAGGCGCCAACACAACTCATATTGAACACAAAATCAAGATTTCTCTGATCAAACCTTTCATCAACAACTCTTGAACTTGTCGGTTGAGTTCCTCATTTTCAATTGGTGTGAGTCGGTGTGGTGCCTTATTGGGAAAACTAGCTCCAAGAATTAGATCCATACAATGAATAATATTTCTCATTGGCGGTAGACCATTAGGTACATTATCTTAAATGATCCGCATTTTACTCAGTGAGAAACTTCTCAACTTCTTCAAGAACTTTATCTTTTTTTTTCTCACTCAATTTGTTAGAAATAAAAACATAAAAGAGATCTTTTGTCTTTAAATCCTTAATAAATTATCTACCTTCCATCAAACAAATTTTCATAAATGTACATATCTCACCAACAGATTCTTCAGCTAATCTCTTTCCATTGTCCCAAATAGTATATATGTGAAATATTTCATCATATATAGCATGTCTATCATATTGCCAAGGTCTACCCAATAAAATATGACAACAGTCCATAGGCATAATATCACACAACACCTTATCTTAATAATTTCTAATTTTCAGATTTACAAAATATTGTTCACTTACCATAAGTGTATGTTCATCCTTGATCCATGAAATCTGATAGGGATTTGGGTGCTTCAATATTTCCAACTATAACTTTGTAACCATTTCCTCTGATGCCATATTATTTGAACTTCCACTATCAATAATCACTTTCCAAACTTTGTTTGTGACTCTGCATCTGGTCTTGAAAAAACTCTTTCTTACCAAATCTTCCTTAGTCTTCTCATTAGGATGAACATGATAGAAATAACAGTTACATGCAAATATAACCAATATCATTAAAAAAAAAAAAAAACATAAGAGAAAACAAGACACAAAGATTTAACGTGGTTCACCCAATCCTTGGCCTATGTCTGCCAACGTCGAGTCCAATATTCTTATTATCCTATGATTACAACCTAATTACAATCTACAATCCCTCACAGTTCAATACGACCACAAGAAGCTACTATAAACATACATAATGAAATCCCTAACCCTAAGCTATTTTTATTCAATGATTTTTTAGTCACTTTAGGGTTAGAATCGGTTACAACATGTTAGCCCAGAAATAGCCAAAAAATAGCCCTAATTTTTTTTCCTCAAGGTTTCTCGCCCCCAAACCTCGATGTGGATACATGGAAAGTGTACAGTACTTCCTTGATCAATTGGTGACTGATCAGGCTCCACACTAAAAAACAATCTCCCACTTGGAGATTGATCCTATAAAAATATCACTACCACATGAGGCTCCCATTTGATTGAACCCCCTTGGATTCAGTTGTTGCATTATTCTATTTAGTCTAGAAGACCAACAAAATCTGAAGAGCAGTTCAAATTATCCCTTTTTACTACCTTCGTAAACATATCTACTGGATTATCATTTGTATGTATCTTTTCTAGCTTTAGATGTCCATCATCCAAAACTAACCGAATGAAATGGTACCAAAACTATATTTGTTTTGTCTTTGAATGAAGAGAAGAATTCTTGGAAAGATGAATATCACTCTGGCTATCTGTAAAAAAATAATTGTGCATTTGTGGGTGTCCCAATTCCTCCATGAATAATTGAAGCCATTTCATCTCCTTGGTTTTTGCTTTAGTAGAAACATACTCTATGTCAATAGTGGATAAAGAATTCATCTTCTATAACCGATAAATCCAACTCCTTGTTGTCCCACCGATAGTAAATACATATCTTGTAGTACTCCACCTGGTATCAAGATCCCCTACCAAATCTGAGTCAATATAGCCTTTTAAATCAATAATAGAGCCCCCAAAATGTAAACATTTACTAGATGTTCCACTCAAATATATAAGAATGCATTTGACTGCATTCCAATGGTCAATTCTAGGATGACTCATATACTTGCTAAAAACTCCCACTACATGTGCAATATCTGGCTGAGTACATACCATAGCATACATTATATTTTGTATAGCTAAAGCATAAGGTACCTTAGACATTTTAGTCTCATCTTTGGGTTTCTTTGAACATACATCCTTAGTCAATTTCAAATGACCAGACAAAGGTGTGATGACAGCTTTCGTATTCTCCATAGAGAAATGTTGCAACACCTTCTTAATATAAGTAGCCTAAGATAGAGTCAATTTTATGTGCTTCCTATCTCTACATATTTTCATACCAAGGATTTATTTTTCTGCCCCCAAATACTTCATAGCAAATGAGCGTGCTAATGTGATCCATGTTAGACCCAACTACAAGCATATCATCAACATATGAACATAAAATAATGTAGGTGTTATCATCCAACCTCTAAAAAATAAACACAATGGTGTGAATGACACCTACTATATCCATGGTCATGCATAAAACTATCAAATTTAATATACCATTGCCAAGGTTCTTGTTTCAAAACATATAAAATTTTCTTAAGTCTACACACTAAGTGCTCCTTACCTTTGACCTCAAATCTATGTGGCTATTCCATATATATTTCTTCATCCAAATCACCATGAAGAAAATTTGTTTTAACATCAAGCTACTCTAAATGGAAATCTTTGGTAGCCGCAATACTTAAAATAGTACGAATAGAATTCATTTTTACAACTGGAGAAAATATATCCTCAAAATCAATACCTTTTTTCTATCCAAATCATTTTACAACTAACCTAGCTTGAAATCTTTGCTTATCTCCATCCTCTTCTTTCAGCCTATTAACCCATTTATTTTGTAAATCCCTTTTACCTATAGGTAACTTATGTAGATCCCAAGTTTGATTTTTCAAAAGGGAATCCATTTCATTTATCATTACAGAGTCCCACTGATGCATTGTAACCACCTGCACAACTTCCTCATAACATTCTAGTTCACTAGCATTTGTTAATAAAATAAAATACCAAGAGGGAGAAAATGTTTGTAGAGGTCTCTATTAACATTGTTGACCATCTAACATTCACTAGGGTTTGTGGTATTTTTTTTCTGTTGTTGTTGTTATTATTGTAGAGCATAATGAACTACTAGAACATCATCTTTTGGAGTATCATCCAGTACTACATAATCATTTTCTTTCTTCTCACGCTACTGCAAAAGATCTCTATACAACACTTTCTCATTGAATATAACATCCCTTCTTACAATTTTATGATATTCAAAATCCCAAAGCTTATAACCAAATTCATCAATGCCATATCCAATAAATACACATTTCTTAAATTTAGCTTCCATCGTGGTTCTGTTTTAAGAATCTATATGTGCAAATGCTTCACAACTAAATATTTTGAGAAAAGAATAACTCACCTTCTTACCAGTCCATGCTTCCTCTAGAATACCAAAACCCAAAGGAGTAGATGGGCCTCTATTGATTAAATATATAATTTTATTAACAACCTCGACCCACATGTTTAAGGGTACCCCAACATGTAACCTCATACTCCTTGCACACTCCATTATTGTCTTGTCCATGCATTCAACCACTCTATTTTATTGTAGAGTCCTTGGTACAGTTTTCTGCCTATGGTATAGTTTTCTACCTATGAATACCATTAGAGGAACAATAATATTCAAATTTGTTGCTGCAATAATCACCACCATTATCATATTTGAGATATTTTAGTCTTTTACTAGGTCTCATTCTCAACCAAGTATTTCCATTTCTTAGAAGTTTGAAATACATCATATTTCTATCTATGGAAATAAATACATACTTTTCTTGTTGCATCATGTATAAATGTAACATAATACAGAGAGCCACAAAGGGAAGATACCTGAGATGGCCCCTGGGTGAACCCATAATAGTGGGTTACACTTTTTTACTTGAAGGGACACTGAACTCTACATTTAAAAAAAACTTTCAAATTCAGATGCATATCAATGTGATTATTTCAAAATTAGTTTTGTAACATCCATACAGAGGGCATGCAATTACTTTTATGACATTATCATGATTATTTCATATTTTATTAACGTTTGAAGTTGACTAAACCTTAATTTTGACATACCTTGACTACATAGCTTATAACTTGTCGTGTATTTGTCCAATTTCATGTTTATTTTCTTTGATAGAAAGAGAACTTAAATACCTAGGGCATAGATGTTTTTTAGAATTTTTTTTTGTCTCATTTACTATTTTTCCATAAGGGTAAAAAATAGAGGTAGACATATGGTGAAATATATATGTTTAGTAAAACTAAAAATTCAAAATCATAATAAAATTAATATATATTAACATTATAATAATTGGAAAGATTTTTCTCAGTAGTACCATACTACATAGATATATTTATCAAATGGATTCATTTGATCTCCCAAAAGATAAAGTCAAAGTGATTTTTTGTCAGCATTTTAATAGGTGCAAAGGAGACTCCATTGCAGGTATGAATGAAGAGTATAGATGTTATATCAATTTTTTTTTTTAATCTAAGAGGCTTTGAGATAACTATTTTTAATTAATTCCTTCAAATGGAACCTATCAAGGCTTATATAATCATATTTTATTAAAAATGTGTTATTTCAGCAAAAATCAGCATGTTTAAAAAAGTGTAACCCACTATTGTGGGGTCACCCCCTACACATCTATATGCACAAGCTCTAATTTCTCATTTTTCTTTTCCTCCCCACTCTTCACAAAAATAACTCTCTTTTATTTTCCATACACACAACTTTCATAGAAATCTATATTGACTCATTTTAGACCTGGTAAAACTTTCTTTGAATGAAGTAATTTCATACCTTTTTCACTCATGTGCCCAAGTTTATTGTGCCATAGTGTTGTGTCAGATTCTACAATAATTGTTTTATGTTCTTCCTGCTCAACTGCAACAATTGTTCCTAAACATTCATTTTTCTCTAAAATAATTAAAGTAGAAGGAACAATATGACCTATACAAAGATATAAGGTTACTACTTTCAAACCTTTTTTACTACTAAGGAATCTTTTGAAACCTTCCAGTTTTGATCACTAAAAGTGATTGTGCAACCCTCATCACCCAATTGCCCCACTGAAATTATATTCCTACTTAGCCTTGGAGCATGCATTACCTCTTGTAGTAGCAAATGATTCCCATTTCGCAACTTAATCTTAATTTTCTCCTTTCCAAAAATCAACATGGTTCATTATCTCCCAAATAAACTAGCCCAAAATCCCCTTGGACATAATCATGACAATAACCTTAATGGGGTGTAGCATGAAATGAAGCCCCTGAATCTAAAACAAATGAATCATCAACACTTTCTAAAGAAAGAAGAAAAACATCCTCTTCAAATTTATTACTTACCACATTTGCCTCCTTGTTACCTTCTTGTTTCTCTCCTTTATTCTTTTGAGACCATCAATCTTTCTCCTTATGACCTAATTTTACATAGTACCAACAACCATTTGTTCCTCTAGATTGAGACCTCTTGCTCTTTGATTCTACTCTTAATTTCCTATGATTTCTGGAATTGTTTCCTCTCTCATTCATTCTACCTATACTTTGTGCGTTCAGGACACTACCTGATGTAGATCCACCTAAGATTTTCTTACAAGTTTCCTCACTTAGAATCACACTAATAGAACCATCAAATTTTAGGGTATTAGAATGAGAAACATAGTTACTAATAGCCATTACCAAGGCATTCCATCTTTTAGGAAAAGAAGACAAAATCAAGAGAACCCTAATTTCTTCATATAAAAAATAACATTTATAGAAGATAATTGACTAGTAACCATATTAAACTCATTCAAATGATTAGCGAGAGATCCACCTTCTACCATCTTCATATTAAACTAACACTTTATGAGAAATACCTTATTGAACCAGAGGGCTTTTTATACAACTTTGATAGGATTTCCATCAACTCTTTAGTTGTCTTCGCTTTCTTAATATTAAAAACTACTAATTGTGCTAGGCATAAACAAATACTACCAAGTTCCTTCCTATCTAAGATATCCCAATCCTCATCAATCATTGTTTTCAGTTTCTTAGATTTTCCTTCCTATGGCTGCCATAGATCCTTCTGATAGAGATAGTCCTCCATTTTCAATTTCCATAACTCAAAATTTTACCCATTAAACTTCTCAATCTTCAGCTTATGCTCATTTGCAATTGCTCCCATTCAACCAGGAGACTCCCACTAAATCGTGAGACCTTCCTAAAAAAGATAACTAAAAAAATGTAACCTATTTCTTATACCACTTATTAGGATGAACACGATAGAAATAAAAGTTACATGCAAATATAACCAATATCAGAAAATAATAAACCACACTGAAGAGAACACAAGACATAAATAATTAACATGGTCCACCCAATCCTTGGGCTATGTCGACCAATAATGAGTCTAACATTCTTATTATCCAGTGATTACAACTTGATTACAATATGCAATCCCTTACATATCAATACCACAACAAGAAGCTACTAAAAAAATACATAATAAAATACCTAACCCTAAGCCATTTTTATATAATATTTTTTTTCTCCTTTAGGGTTAGAATCTATTACAACATGTCAGTCCAAAAATAGCCAAAAAATAGCCCCAAACCTCGACAAGGATACAAGGAAAGTGTATAGTACTTCCCTGATCAATCACCATAGACAAACACTTCTCACTTCGTAATGCTCTTTTGACCATCTGGTTTCCTTCATTCTCAAGTTGATTCAGTCAATCTTCATGTACCAAAGCATTTCTACTACCACTGACCTTCTTGCTTACATGTGTACACTCAAATAACCTATGTCCCTCATCTCCAAAATTGTAACAAGTTCCTTGGAATCCTGCTCTATCATATCAATCTTGAGAGTAATTACCTCTTCCTCGGGATGAAGTTTCACCTTTTCACTTGATCTTGCCTTTATCTTGATTTTTCTTGTTCTGATCAGATCTACTATTTTCATCATATGATCTACCTCTTTCTCTAGGAAGTCTACCACATCTTCCCCTTTGTCTTAGCTCATGATTTTTATTCAATTTCTCCTCAATACTCTCCATTTTGACCAAATTGATCTATTCTTGAATAGAAGTCCATAACCCATTCAGGTACCTTACAATCCTTTCCGCCTCATCTTTAGTATGTCTATATTTGATAGATCTAACCTATAAAATTCCTCAGTGTAATTATTCATTAAGATATATTTCTACTTTAAACTTTGCATTCTCCTAACTAGCTTAATTTGATAATCACAAGGTAGAAAATTTCCCTTCAACTTATTTACCATCTTATCCCATAACTTGATTTTGGTTTTACCTTTCTTCTTTAAATCTAATTACAGATGCTCCCACCATAAGGATACATGACATTTAAATTTTGTGCTAGTAATTTTCACCTTCTTCTCATCTGATATGTTCTCATACTCAAAATATGTCTGTCTTAGTGATCCATTCCATCAACTCATCAAAATCCACCTTTCCACTATACTCAGGAGGGTTAAACTATGGTGTGGCCTTCAAACTTGTCAATACTTGTAGGAATCTTTCTTCTCCTTGATCCATTATATTTGTAGGTGTAGGTGTGGCTACCTTCTACTCTTCTTCAGCTTCATTATCACTAACATCATGAAGATGTATTCCATGATGTTGGGCTATCTCAACATCTTCCAATCTAGTGGCAATTTATCTTATCATATCAGCTAAACCTAGATCTGCATTTCTTCCTCAAACCATCTTGAAACCCTCCACAATTGCAGGTCAGATCACAATCTACTACCCCACAACAAATAACCAACTAGTGATTAAAATAAGGAACCTCTAGATCAAAACTCACTTTGATACCACCTAACACAAGGAGGGTATGATAAGTGGGGACATAGGCTCACCCCAATTACCAAACCACCTTGCTAAATCACAACATGAAAGAAATAACATAGAAAAGGAGAGAAGGGAAGCATATCATATTCATATATTAACTGACTCCAACTTGATGCATGCCAAATAGAAATAAATTAAGGAATCAAAATAATCCTCATGCATGTGACATCCATGATCTCCAGCTTCCTATCCTTCTTCTTGTTCGATCTCTCACTGCCAAAATCTAGAATAGATTATCACATTTATACACGAGGATATCGAATAGGTTTTCCCAAAATAATCTTCAAGATCTAGAATTAGAAAAAGAAATGATCTAGGTTTAGGTCCACACATTTCCCAATGAGAAATCCAAATATTAAGATCATGACCAAAGTTAAATACACAAGTCGGCCCAGAGAAAAGATCCAAAAGAAAACTCATTGGTGAACTAGGCCACCAAGCAACATAGAACACACCGAACCCACTCATAGAAGAACACCACTAAGCAGAGACAAAACACACCAAGCGGTAACCAATCTTGTCGATGAACAAATAGGAACACTCCACCGTTAACTCTAGAGTGGTTACCGAGAACATCTAACAAGCTACTAAGATACACGATGGTCGTGAACCCAAGATGCTCCTGAATCACTTTACATTTGATATTTGATGGTTAGAATATGGATATCGGTTGTATAAAGTTGAAGGATTAAAACTAGAATACGTTGAGAAATATGTTATGAAAATATGTAACCCTATTGTTGTGATCCTCTTCACTCTCTCTTATAGAACCATGCTTTCATTCATGTGTTTACGATATCCCAGTTCTTTGCATATGTATGGTATTTTGTAAATGTTTTGTAAATACCCCCTTTATTTGGATGATTACTTGTACTTGGTCATCATGGTTGCCTCCTTTCTCGAGGACAATTGCTTTTCTAGCATAGGTTGAGAGGCGAACTACATAGGGCCATTGGAATAGTTTTTATTAGTGAGGAAATATGATATATTTGTAGTTTTTCTACTCAAGGGAGAAGTCTATGGTAGATAGTTGTCATAAAAAGAGAATAAAGTTAGGTGCAATGCCTTTTTGAGAATTATAAAATAATTTATATATATTCTACAAAAGTCTTCTTATGTACCATGTTGAAAATGAGTTGTAAAATGTCCTAAGGAGGAGAATTTTCCTTCCTCTTTTCCTTTCTTTGAGTGGTCAAGTAAAATTTATTAGATCAAGTTTGTTTTCTATTCATTACAAAATCTGAGATCTTATGTGACATTGTTGCTACACATACTTTTAGTATAGGTGTAGGTGCCTCTTGTGTCTTGCTGTAGACATAAATCAAGTAGATTAAGTGTCACATAAATTATTAAAACTACACATATGTAGTTTATGCTGAATCTCATGCAAAACACTCTAGTCTATACTGGCATTATAGATGTTGATATAGATCTATAATAAACTCTATTTGTTGAAGTATTAATATCATATTTTGTGTTGCTTCATGAATAATTGTATTGGTTTCTAATCCTATATTTACATTTGAACCAATACCCTAAGAGGGATTGGAAAAAAGAAAAGAAAAATTCAACTTTGTTAATTTTGTTTTTAAGAAAGACAAGAAAGAAAATCACGGTTCATATTAATCTTACATAAGCATGTCATGCTGAAATTTGTAAATTCTATATAGTTCTCCTTTTTATATATTAGTTGAATCTATCTTCTAGAACAATGAGTAAACCCAACATACGATATAATTTTGCATTAGATAAAAGGAAAACATACTTTAATGTTTCAAGTGAAATTTATGCATTTAATTTGGCAATAAATAGTAGAAGTAATGATATAAAATTTATGCACAATTTGGCAATAAATGGTATAAGTAGTCCAAAAACTATATGAAACAATCTACCTTTATTTCTATTTCATAGAGAGATTATATGTTAGTTTTCTCATATGATGTATGGACACAATTCAAAAGAATAGAGACAAATATGTGAATTCATTTAACAATATAAATGCTTTTAACATTGACTGAAACTTTTCAGTTAAAACAATAGAATTTTATTTTAAATGAAACATTGGGTTCTTTAAATCTCTCATGGCTAAAATTCACTCCTAAATCTGCTAATGGATACCCTTAGATTTTTCGTGGATTCCTATGAAATGACCTCCATAAATAGCACTTATTCCCCTTATTTGCATCCTTCCTAATGGGTGCGACTCTACTCGTGAAGCCCACCCTTTCTCCTATATTGCAATCCTTCCTTTCTGAAATTGTAAATCAGATTTCCCCCTGTTTGTGCTCAATAACATCACACCAAAATCCATGTTTGTTACGCTGAGGGAGGCGATCGAAAGAGCTTCTTAAGACATCCATTACGATGCGATAGTTACCCTTGCACATTTTTTTTTAGTAAAGGTCCCAATACTGGTTAAAACCCTAGCCGTCACCTTCCATTGCTCCTCCTGTAAAACAAAGCAATATGATGAGGCATTGAGAAGTTTACGGCAACAAAAAAAAGAAAAATTTAGAAAAATAAAATTAGGACTTTTATGTTTCCCACTTTGCATCTTTAGTTATTATTATATATAATATTCTATCATAATACAGTAAATTTGTCACAACAATAAAATAATAAGTTAGCAAAATTAACTCTTGAAAGGAGGGTAATAATTTAGTTAATTAATTATTTTTGTTTAATATTATTTGTGAGTATTTTATATATAGTTATTTAAAAGTATTTTCAATAAAAAGAAGAATTCAAAAGAAAAGAAAAATCATGTTTCTAATTTGATCTTGTTTTTATTTACCAAAAAAAAAGAGATAAACATGTACTATTATTAAATATTACAATATTTCTATTTAAGTCTCAATTCTATTTAAATATTAACAGCTAAGCATGGAATATAATTGAAAGAAGAAATTGTTTCTAATTGTGTCTTTCCTATATATTCATAACTTGATTTACGATGAATAGTTTAATAGTCACATTAAATTTATGATTTGAAATAATTTTATGTTATATTTATTATTTATTATTAGTTTAGAATTTAAAATATACATATATCAAATCTATGACTCCTCCCAAATCCCCCTTAGGAGTACTTTTCAACACATAAATCCCTCGTGTCAAGGAATCCGAAGATGTGAAACAATCCACCACAAAATCATAAAGGGCATTAGAATCTTGGCGTAATGAAGTTTGGAAGTTAAAATTTTGGGAGATATTTAAATTAATTAAGTATTAAATTTTATATTTAATACTTAATTATTGAACTTGGGAATAAACTGAGAATAAATTAAATATTTAACTAAATTTTTTAAATAAAAGAACTTGGTATTAAATTGATTTGGTTTTAAACAATTTCGTTTAATTAAATATTTATTTTTATTGATATTTAATTAAAACTCAAAAATCAATAAATATAAAGAGAAATAGAAATGAAAATTCACAAAATTTAGAAATTCCTTTAAAAGATTTTTTTGATTTTATGTTTTGAAATTGGTTAAATATTAATTTTATATTATATTTGATTAATTAACTTCCCCAAAAAAAATTAAAAAATCAAACAATCAAAAAATTGGAAAATTGAGAAATGGATAAACTTCTTCATGAAGAAAAAAGTGCTCAAACTGGAAAGTTCTAAAAAGCGGGAAGAAAAACTCAGACAAGTGGTAGAGAATCTCTTAAAAATTGGAATCTTGGGAGACAAGTAAAACAATTTACCATTAGCCTGCAGTCATTAAAGCATCTTTTCAGGTTTTACAACTTTATAAGAGAAGGCCTCTCTTATTTCATTCTCACATAATTTGACAAGAGAAAACTTGAGAGAATTCTTGAGAGGAGAGAGAAGATTGTTCTTCTTGAAGACGTGAAGTTTTTGGGTAAGTAAAAGGATTATTTCTTGAAGAGTGAAGAAATTTGTGAAATTTTCAAATTTTCTTCACTAAGTCGATTAGAGCTACAAATGTCCATGAGGAGAGAGAAAATTAAATTTTTGGCAAGATGGAGAAATTCTAGCAAAAATTCTGACAACCTATGACAAAGTCCCAAAGAAGAAGAAGAAGCTGGGACTGCAATTCCCACTTTCCATTGGAAGTGATGCAATTGAAGTGTGTCCTTGTTTACCAACCGCTGAGAGGTAATTTGATGAGCTAAAATTCTTTTGTCTACCACTCTACCTAGGAAGGCTATATTTTGACACATATAATAACATTAGAGTATTGGCAGGGATGAGGCATCAATACAAAGCTCACCTCGAGGACTTTTGGGTAAATACAGTTGATGGAAAGGAGGTTAGGAAGAGGATGTGCTCTCGATTACACTTGGACTTGATTAGGACATGTAAGATTATCGACATTCCTAATCACATGGAAGATGATCTGAATGTTCTCTAGAGAGGTTTTAAACTAGATAAGGAGAACATCATTCATCCTTACGATTGATAGAGAAAGGAGATTTTGGATCTTGATGCACTTACAAAGCCATTCGTGGAGTTCATAAGGTGGTGGGTAGAAAGACAACTTGACAGGATGACTATGCCAAAATAAGATTGGACCTACAAGTTGTTAGGTCATCCACAACTGCGAGATGAGAGATCAAAGAAGCTATCTGGAGGAAGAGTAGAAGAAAGAGACATCTCATTAGGAAGTGAAGGACATAGGAAGAGGAAGGGTGCTTCTCAAGAATTGCATACAAAGAGGAGATTGGATCTTCATGTTGAAGAACCACAAAAGAAAAGATTAAGTCTGAGGATGCACCATCTTCACCTATCTAGACTCCCAGTGTACAAGAAATTGGAGCATTCACCCAACAAGAAGGAGAAGCAAGTGAAAGAACGGAGCAAGAAGAGAAACCTATTGCTAGGACCATACAAGATAGATTAAGCATTAATGCCAATGAGAAGCTCATCTCAGGGAGAAGAAGGGAATATGATGTGACAATAAAGGAGACTCTCAATGTCTTCTTTAGAAAGATAATAGAGGAAGGAATCCCTGAGGTAGAAGTAGAAAACCCCAGTGCTAGAGGAGGAGATTCCCACTGCAGAAGCACTTGTTCTAAAAGAAATGGAAGAAATTCTTGGAGTCGAGGAGATTGATACTAGAGTAGTGCAAGGAAAATAATGGTTAGCAGTGAAGAGGGATTTGAATACAGATGTTCCAGAGTGGCCCAAGTAGAGGATTCAAATAAGCGAGGAAAAGGTGATAGATCCTGCAATTGAGTTACAAGAGATTCTAAATAGAACTGACCAATTAAGAGACAACAAAAAAGCCAAGAAGTTCACCAAGGTCCTAAGAGGAGAATTTGGATCCATAATTCTATAGATAGAATCTCTGGTAGTCGACAAGACCAAAGATTGAATTTCTCCCAAGGAGTATCACATAACAGAGGTTGATCTTGGTGAGGCCTCTTGAGGATAGGTTATGGAGGAATTTGATGATTCAACACAAGCTGTCAAGGATAAGGTGAGGAAGTTGGAAGAAAAATATCAGAGGAAGAAGGGAGAGAACAAGGCTTTATGTGCATACATTGATAGCCTACCTCACCCAGTTCAAGAAGAGGATTCATCTTTCATTCCACCACCAGCTATTCCAACCTACCTCACCCAGTTCAAGAATTTCTTCATGAGCTCATATGTGTTATATATGCTGGCACAAAACACAATATATGAAGGACTAAGGTACAAGGGAGTCCTTGGGAAGTGGGAATCCAAGGTTAACGATCAACAACTATTACCCACAGCTGCATCTATAGGCCATAGATGACTACACCTAGGTTAATGATGCATTTGCAATGCTCATCGTGATAACCTTGCAAAAGGGACTGCATATAAGATTGTCTTCTGAGGAAATGAAGCTGGTGGAGGAATTTGGAGAATGCTTCATTCAGTTTCCCACCTTCTCCTATATCAGATTGTAAGGATTTTCTGAGTAGCCGTTCAAGATTCCACGATCCCCTACTAATAAAATAGTCCTCTAGTAAGTCACCTGACATTTTACAGCCTATGACAAAGTCTTGAAGAAGAAGAATAGGAAGCTAGGACTACAATTCCCACTTTCCATTGGAAGTGATGCAGTTGAAGTGTGTCCTTGTTTATTAGCAGCTGAGAGGTAATTTGATGAGCTAAAATTCTTCTATCTACCACTCTATCTAGGAAGGTTGTATTTTAACCCACATAATAAGATTAGAGTATTGGCAGGGATGAGGCATCAACACAAAGCTCTCCTCGAGGACTTTTTGGAAAATACGGTTGATGGAAATGAGGTCAAGAAGAGGATGTGCTCCCTATTACACTTGGACTTGATTAGGAGATGTAAGATTGTTGATGTTCCTAATCACATGGAAGATGATCTGAATGTGCTCTAGAGAGGTTTTAAACTAGACAAGGAGAAGATCATTCATCCTTATGACTGGCAGAGAAAGCAGATTTTGGATCTTGATGCACTGACAAAGCCAATCATGGAGTTCACAAGGTGGTGGGTAGAAAGAAAACTTGATAGGATGACTGTACCAAAATAATATTGGATGTACAACTTGTTAGGTCATCCACAACTATGAGATGAGAGACCAAAGAAGCTATCTGGAGGAAGAGTAAAAGAAGGAGACATCTCATTAGGAAGTGCATGACACAAGAAGGAGAAGGGTGCTTCTCAAGAAATGCATACAAAGAGGAGATTGGATCTTCATGTTGAAGAACCAAAACATAAGAGGTTAAGGTTTGAGGATGCACCATCTTCACCTAGCTGGACTCCCAGTCTGTAGGAAATAGGATCATTCACTAGACATGAAGGAGAAGCAAGTGAAAGAACAAAGCAAGAAGATAAACACATTACTAGGACCATACAAGATAGATTAAGCATTAATTCCAATGAGAAGCTCATGCCAGGGAGAACAAGGGAATAGGATGTGACAACAAAAGAGAGTCTTGATGTCTTCTTTAGAAAGATAATAGAGGAAGGAATCCTTGACATAGAAGCAGAAAACCCAGTGGAAGAGGAGGAGATTCCCACCAAAGAAGCACTTTCTCTAAAGGAAATGGAAGAAAGTCTTGGAATCAAGGAGATTGATACCAGAGCAATGCAATGAAAGGAATAGTTAGCAGTGCAGAGGGATCTGAATATAGATTTTCCATAGTGGCTCAAGTAGAGGATTCAGATAAGCCAAGAAAAGGAGATAGATCCTACAATTGAGTTACAAGAGATTCTAGATCAAATTGACCGATTAAGAGAAAAGGGAAGAGCCAAGAAGTTCACCAAGGTCCTAAGAGGATAATTGGGATCCAGAATTCTATAGATAGAAACTCCAATAGTCAACAAGACCAAAGATCAAATTTCTCCCAAGGAGTGTCACATAACAGAGGTTGATCTTGGTTAGGCCTCTTGAGCATAGGTCATGGAGGTATTTGATGATTTGACTCAAGCTGTCAAGGGTAATGTGAGGAAGTTGGAAGAAAAATATCAGAGGAAGAACGGAGAGAACAAGGATTTATGTGCATACATTTATAGCCTACCTCACCCAATTGAAGAAGAGGATTCATCTTTCATTCCACCACTAGCTACTCCAACCGAGTCAATTGAGGACTTCGACGAGATTAGGAGGATTGCACAAGGTGAAAAGCCTTGGATTAAAGGGATTGAGAATGAGGCCTACATCCATACTGAGTAGTTAGTTCAGAACCATGATAAGGCATTGGCCATGCTTTCATAGATTCTTCACATAGAGGAGACTTGGAAAGATGAGCATACTTATTAGGATTAGGAAATCTCTGACTTGCAAAAACTGATGGAAGCTCCTAGGAAACTATTGGTTTATGGAAAGGTCATCAGTGAAGGAGCATATGATTTCCCTTTGTGGTATGGTGCAGTTCTC
This sequence comes from Chamaecyparis obtusa, assembly GCA_027943335.1. Classification (NCBI taxonomy): domain Eukaryota; kingdom Viridiplantae; phylum Streptophyta; class Pinopsida; order Cupressales; family Cupressaceae; genus Chamaecyparis; species Chamaecyparis obtusa. Next base: position 164,212 of record BSBK01007897.1, read on the forward strand.
TTAGCAAAGGATATGTTTGAATATTTTAGCAAGGAGTCAACTCGATTGAAGGGGATAGTTGAGAACATCTAACATAAGCTCTCTAATACCATTGCATCAATGTGGTTAGAAAGGTTAGAAGAGGAGGAAATAATGATGGACAACATGAAGGGGAAATTGGAGGAATTCTTTACACTTAACTCTTTCATAAAGGATGATTTTGAGAACCTCTCTTCCTTCACAAGAAAGATGCACATATCTCAAGATATATTGCCAGAATGGGAGGACAGTTTGAAGAGATAAGAGCAAGTAGTGGTAGTGCTATAATTGAGATCGGATTCAACACCGAGTGTTGGCATTAATGAGTTGGAGGCCATATTGTTTAGATTCTATAAATTCAAACACAAAGGTCAAAGGTAGATGTATTCAATGCATAGTGGACATACATGTAATGATCATTTATGAAACCCCACTCTCTTCTTGAGCATGCATGCATAGTGGGATTTTATTACCCACTACGGTAGTGGTTTCTTTCTTGCATTAAGTATGATTCCATTTTCTATTCCCTAACCCTAATTAGGGCTGAAGTGGAAAATCTGGGCCATCGGTTATTGTTTTGATCTAGGGATTTCATTATTTTAGAGGACCTATATAAAGGCCTCTTCTTCTCATTTGTAAGGGAGTCAATTTTGAGATTGTTTCTTATGAGCTATTGACAAAATAGAATTTTCATTAAAGTGTGGTGGTCATTTCATCTATCTTGATGCTTGCTTGGTTTCATAATTCTCTCAATTAGATTAAGTTTAGTAGATAAAGTGTTATGATCATTTTGGAGAATATGATGATGTTTTGATGAGTTTTTTTGGTTCATACTTTTGACATTTTAGTGATTCGAAATTGTCATGCAAAGTTAGCCTGAACCTCTATCCATGTGCCTAAATCTAATCATTTGTACAAACCTTTGAAGATTGCACTAGTCTATATGTAGTTGTAGCTTTCCTTGGTGAAGCGAGACTTTGTAATTGAGGAACTCATCCCTCAACATTCTTTACTTGGCTATCATAACCCTTAGGACTAGATTAGGACCCATGAACCCTAAAAACCCTTTCATTTTTTAAAATCTAGTCAAAATCCAAAAGATAGTACTTCATTGAAAATATTTTCATAGTACCCATATTCATCATGACATAGAGGATTAAAAATGTAAGGCCCCTTGTAATCATCATAAAATCACATCAACACCAAGCTTATCCATGATTCCAAGAACCTTGGAGTTATCATATGATCTTGTTGTAATCTTAGCATATGCTATACTTTGTTCAAGAGAGGATAGGATATTTTGGTCTTTTGCTCTACTTTTTGGTGAGTCACAAAACATGCATCAACAAAAAATAGCACTAGAAGGAGGGCTATACTACAAGACATAATTTTGCATGTCATGAATTGATATGGTGCTTTCGCATGGAGACATTGTACCAGTTAAGAGAAGTGTAGCTGAGTATATGCGAGTGAGCTTTGTGTTAGAATAATAAGAAGAGAAGGCTCAAAGGATTGAAGATGTTGTTCAAAGAGAATTCATCATTCAGAGGAATCAACCTTTGGAACCTATAAGAAAGGATTAAATTATATTTCACATACTGGAGCACATTAATTCATTCTCACCTAAGGTGCACCAAAGAATCTTAAGATCCACTCTACAAGAAAAAAAACTAGAAGAACTAAATTTTTATCCAAAGCCTAGGCAAGAAAAGAAAGAAGAATCTACAAGTCAAAACTCACCAAGTGTAGCTGATCTTACAAGACAATTTCAAACTCCACCACAACAATGTTAAACACAAGAGACCACTCAAGGAGTTCAAAAAGGAGCTACACAAATTCAAGATTTGATAGTACATATACCTATACAAGGCATTGTACCTATAGGTTCCCAACAACAAGTTCCAGTGATGGCACGATAATGGCGACCATAGAATGCATCACCTCTGTAACATTTTCTTCTTACAATCATATGGCAAAGAATCCCAAGCATTTATTCTCTAAGTTCTTTGTGAACGATGTTAACCACACTACTGATGAACATGTAAAGATTTTTGAAAATGTTCTGCAAAATAGAGATATTCAAGATGAAGATTTGGCATGTCGATTGTTCTCATATTCGCTGGGTAAAGAAGCATTTTATTGGTATATTAATTTACCCACAAATTCAATCCTTATATGGTAAGAGCTAAAGGATGTATTCTTGGGGAAGTTAAGATTTCCTATCACCCCTGTTAAATTGTATACATAGTTCATTGAGGTAAGAAGAAAAGAGTGTGAACCTATTGGGGCTTTCAATAATAGATTTCAAAGGGCTTACTCATGGTTGCATGATCCTTTTTAAATAAATGATGATGCTACAAGACCTATTTACTATGTGACATTGGATTGTTTCATGTTTATGTTCATCCAAAAAATTCATCCATCTCCCACCAATTTGATCCAAGCATTTTCTAAAGCCTAGAAGATCAATTTACAGTCACCAAAAGCCGTTATTGGAGCACTTGGTTACTTTGGGAATGATAATACATTGAATAAGGGGATGTTGAGCTATTCTCCTACTTTTAATCCCATTCATGTTCCTTATAATCAACTAGTTCCACATTCAAGAGCTTTGATATCTCACACAACACCTACACAACCTATCTATCTTCAAAATATGACCACTTCCACAAGGACTCAGGAAGAATGAAATGAAATGAAAGACTTAATAGAACACATCAGGAAGTTGTCTATTGAAGTTACTTATCTCAGAAAGAAGACTAATCAATTACATAACTCACAAAGGAATTATCACTCGCATCAAGGAAATAACTGAGGGTATCAAGGAAATCCTCTGGGTTACCATGAGAATCATCTAGATAATAGTCAAGGATACCAAAATAAAAATCAAGGTTATCAAGAAAATACTTTTCAGTATCAAAACAACAATCAAGGGTACCATAAAAGATCATGGAATACCAATCCAAACAATGGAAAAGTTCCTTCTCCATTGGATAATGCACCAACTTATGAAAATTGACCTACTGGCAAAATTTTCCTAGTAGAAGCATCATTATCTAGATGGTATAGGTTACATGAAACTAATAAACACTCTGAGTTATAATGCCAAGAGTTTCAAAGAGAAGCTGATATCTTTAAAGGATAGGTTAGAAACACTACAACACCTAAAAGTACTCCACCTACAGGATATAAAGTTGTATCTACTCCTAGATATGACTAGGCACTAACCTTTGATGATTTCAAATTTCCTCCTCCCGATTCTCAAGATTACATGCCTATATAGATGAATCAGAAATTTATGCCTATATTGGAAAATAGTCTTGTGGAGGCCCCATGATATCAAGTTCCACTAGAGAATTAGCCTCCCTTATTTCTCCAAATGAGCCACTATAGAGGGAAAGATTTATTTTCCCTCAACTTTACAACAGTGTCCTAGTGGAAGGAGTAAGCGAAGTTCAAGCTTTTCAACAGACATCTAGAAATGCTACACTGAAGACTTATCAGAAAAATTATAGAAATCATGAGCCATTGACAACGTCTACTCGTCCAAAAAACTTTGCAACTCCCCCACATCCCAATACAATTAATACTCAAAGTCCCCTCACCGATTCATCAGAGTATCGATAGCCCAGTAGTGCACAAGAAGAAAGAGGACATTCTACTATGACCAATACCTCATGAAATTAGAAAGGGAAACTTGTGGCATAGTCTACTATAAAAACAAGGACAAAAAGAAAATTCTCCTAGGGAGGAATTAAAGAGGTTGAGCTCTTTCATATTGGAGGAATTCAAGAAGATAAAAGTAAGTCTACCATTGTATGAACTAATGAAAATTCCTGAGATAAGGGACACATTGTTGGGGAGTTTGAATGATGCACCTCCAAAGATCATCTCACAAAATACTTCATATCCACCTAGACATCCCCCTAACAATGATCAATCTAGTTTTGCACAAAACATGAATCCTATTGATGTACAAGGAAGTGCACTTGACATCTCACAAAGTACAAGCTTCATCAGGATGGTGCAACATTTTTTTGAGGAAGGAATATTGCAAAATGATCCTTCATTTCAAGGAGAAGAAACAAGAAGAGATCCCATCACTCTTGTAAAACAAATGAAAAGTAGTATTTAGAATGAGAGAAACACCTAGAAGAATGTGAACAATGAGGAATTTAATCCTAGAGCACAATAACCTATGGTTTTCTACCAAGGAAAATAAGAGTCCGCCCCTTTACTTTGTTAGTCTAGATTTTTGGAAAAATGTTGCATAACTGTTTAATTGACTCTAGAGCATCAAGTAATATAATGCCCCTTGATGTATATAGAAAATTGGGATTAGTCCCATTAAAAATAGGTAAGAAGGTGACTTGACTGGATAAAATAGAAGTTCTAGTTGTTAGAGAACTATAAATATTCATATGCAATTGGCTTCAAATTCACAAGTTCAGAGCTATATTGACATATAAGTTGTGGATATTCCCAAAGGATATGGAATGCTTTTAAGTAGATATTGGGCAAGGAAATTGAATGGATACATAGAAATTGACTTTTCACACATGTTGCTTCCATGGAGAGGAATCCCAAATCAGATAAGCATAGAGAGCACGCCAAGGCTTCAATTGTTGATAACTGAATATGGAGAGGATAATGAGATCCTATTCATGTAAATAAGTCTAGGCTCTTATGCACCTAAAATTAGGGAAATTTTGATGTTACAAGGTTACAACCAAGGAGGATGCCTAGACATGATTCCAAGGTTTGTAGAGCCACCAACTGATGATAATTCAGAATCATCACTAACTGAAGGAATATTTGAAAATTTCAAGAATTTTGTCTTGAAAATTGTTAAACAAGAAGTTGAGCTGGGAAAAGATGCTCATATTCAGAATTTGTTTCGGCCTAATTAGTGTAGAATACATAATGATTTTCATTCTAAAATATCATCCACAATGTGTAGAGATGTTGCATAAGTTTCAATGATGGTCCCATAAGTATCAATGATGAGAACTATTGAAGAAGTTGTCGATGTGAAATATCCAAGTCAAGTAGCGACCTCTAAACCACAGTATAAAGAAGTAAAAAAAGATGAGATTTTTTTTTTTCAAATAAGAACATTAAAAATGAGCCAAGTAATTAAAAGGTGAACCTTTTTGTACACAAGATGATGATCAAGTCTGCACTCTATTGTTTGATGGGTCAAAATCAAAGAAAGGAAGTGGAGGCGGTGTTGAACTTATTATCCCAACAGGGGAAGCCTATCTCATAGCACACAAATTTCAATTTTCTTGCACAAATAATATGGCTAAGTATGCATCATTGGTTATTGAATTTCTCCTTTCTATCTAAACAGGTGCCAAGATCCTATACGTACATAGAGATTCAGACATAGTGGTAGGACAAGTTAGAAAAAAATACCCATGTCGTGATAAAAGATTGGGTTTTTATACCAATAGATTTTGGGATTTTATTGAAAGTTTTGATGCCTTCAACATTAAAAGAATAAATCAAATGTGCAATCTAATAGCAAATTCATTGGCTCATTCTACAAGTTCTCTGGAACCATTAGCCATGGATTGTGTGAAGAAGATTGTTGTCACTAGGGGTTTCACCCATGATGGCTAAGTATGAAATCTAGCAATCCCGTGAAACATGGGAATACTCTCAGGATATGGGACTGCTTCATTGAGAATAAACCTCCAGAATAAGGGCTGACTTCCCCATTTGTATCACCTGAACTGAACTAGATCTGATGGGAAAGGGAGAGAGATTGCATAAAATTTAAATAACTAAAATATAACTTAGGTGATTCACCAAACTGGATAGATCCACAAAATGAAAATAGACTCACAATGTAACCTAGCATATAACCTAAACACCACAACTCTTCTCGAATCTGACTCTTCCCTTAGAAAATAATTAGGTCCTAGTTGTAAATGAGAAGGGAAAATGGATTCCACAACTCAAACACATATAAACGCACACAGATTGAAACCTTAGAAAAACTAGTGCTTGCAAACATCAAAATGAACAAAATATCAAGTAAAGGATCAAGTTTCAATCACAATACATGACATCAAATTCATCAAATCAACTCACAAAGCTGTAGAAAAGAAGGACAATTGCTATTAACTGGAATAAAAGGAAACAAAATATCAGATTGCTTCTCCAAGAGCTACAACATTCACCTTGTGAGAATGAGGGAAAGAAGAACTAGCCTTCAATCACCAAAGGTGAGAGGCATATATAGAAAATTTGTAGAATCTGCATTGAAGTCCACTACTTCACCAAGAATAGGAAAACTCTACCACTAGGACCATGATCATGCCGCTCTAAAATTTGGATGCCCAATTCCTGAGAATCTAGGGGGACGGAAAAAGTGGGGTCCCTAAAAATAGGTAGTCAAAAGGAAGACCATCCCACCACTAAGTCATGCAAAATAAATGATATTCTGATGAGGCTTATAAAATGCCATGTTAGAATTTACAATAAGGCCCTTGCATTGACTCGCATTCAAAATTTTTATCCCCCTACACCAAAATAAAGTGGATCTAAATACATTAACAAATAACTCTCAACCCTAAATAAAAGGGGAAAGAATATTTGAAATGTTTACAATATTCACATATCCACCTAACCCATGAATACTGTAAAAAAAAATGATAGCCCCCCCATGCCAAAATACATGATTTGAATGATACATTTATAACCTAAGTAAAAAATGACTTCAACAATGGGAACCTATGGCATCAAAAAATTAATATAATTACCTTCAAGAAAGATAATTATATTAATATCTTAAAAAAATATATCCATGCTTGTGGAAAAGAATATCAAAAGAAGGCTAAATATTGCTCAACCCTAAAAAGGGGAGACAAAAGAAATATGTGTCATAATGAAACCCTACATTCGAGAATGGGATCACTGCAAAAATGACAATTGCAACTCGGCAGTTGGCATCTTTCTAAACTTCACTGCAACCTGGATATCAACTTTCCTTTCTGGATTAGGAAACAACAAACATTCCTTCTTGATTTGGCAACATCATGAGGTAGGCACTTCAAAGATTACATTTCCATTACTTTGCATCTTGAAAAGCTCTATCTTCATTTGAAAGGCTTTGTAATGATCATGGCATTGATGTGCAATATCTTGTCTCTGCAATTTGGGTTTATACTAGCATTACTTTGTGTATTGTCTAGAACTAGGGCATCATGAATATAAATGTTGTGTTTACTATTATTTCGATATGGCCTGTGACACTAGGGCATTAAGGTTTTGTTGTTTAGTACATAGCCTAATAATGCTAAGGCTAGGGCATTGCTTGAATTGCCTTTGTTGCTAGCATATATTTGTTATCTATGTTTTGAAAAGCCTGAGGACTAGGGCATGTGTTCACTATTTATTCAATGCATGTTGCACTATGTTCTCTGCATTTTAATTTGTTGTTCCTTCTATGGCATTTACAATTTAGGGCATTGTAATTGCTAAGATCAAAAAGCCATTAGGGCATGGGCATATGCACTGTTCCAATGTGTTGAGTTGCTTGCATCTTGATTATCACCACTGCCACATCCTCATTGTTTTCTTATTTTCAACAGCCTGAGAGCACTAAAGCTAGGGCACGACATGTATCATTGCTGCATGTAATTGCAATAGTATGGTACGCTTGCTCTTTATTTATCAATAGAAGATGTATTACAATATCACTATTGATACTTAAATGTATATAGCTCGAGAACATAGGGCTTTGTTTCTTATGTTGATACATTGTGATTTTTCTGTTATGGCACAATATTGTTACCCTGTGTACTTGGAGAAGCTGTGAATGGTGATGCTAGAGTAATACACACATTTCCTTATTATTTGAATAGGGTACTATATTGAATACATCATATCTCCTATATTTTTTGCATACACTACTATTTGGATCACCACATGGCTCAAGGCATACGTACTTGTAATAGTGATAGCATCTAGAAGTACTGAGCCTTCAATACCGGTCGAGGGCACTGCATTGATAAAAGACATGGCATTGTGTTTGATTGTTTAAATCTCTACATAAATTTGATGTCTTGAAGACCTGAACTTATCATGCCTTCTATTGTATTATGTTATGCTACATGCCACTTGCTATTGTCACATGCTTAGCCCAAGAACATGAACATCATGTTGACTGTTCCATATTTAGCACTGCTTTCATTCTTCATTTTCTATCTGGCATCTTTAATCTATGTTTATTAATGCCTCCATGTCAATGAGATGTGTACACCAACACTCATCATGCTTTTAGAAATGTCAATCTATTGTTTATTGATTAGCATTATATATGTGCCCTATTATTGACATTCATATCTCTATTTTTCTAGACATCATCTTACTACTTATATCATGCAAACCTCACTGTCTATACACCAATTGTCATGCTTAGAATATCACCATGCTGATATTGCCCTTCTGGTTGTGTAGCTCTAATTTCATTGTAACTATTTGTTGGTTAACAGTTTGTCCTCCCGTTAAATTTATAATCTCTGACTCTTTTAGCACCCAAGGTGAGAGAACAAAAGGATGTCACCAAAAAATGGGTCAGTGTATGTTTACAATCACTGCCCTCTGAATTAAGAGGTACAGCTCCCTAATTGTGTCTGATCTTCAATGAATGTGTCTTTTTATTGATCATCGGATTATTCCTTATGTGTTTTAACCAAATTGTTTATAGGCATAAACAATTCAGGCAAGGATAAAAGTGGATAACCTATAATCCCCAATGGAATGTTGATCACAAATTATCATGAGGTCTATCTTCTAACCTAACCTATCTATTCTAAGAATGCATATTCTACTAATGAGAAAAGAAGTAGAATCATACATAAACAACAAATAGAATTACTTATGCTGCAACTATTAACATGAAATGGAGTTCAAGTAAGAATTATAGTTCTATATATAATTGTACTTTCTATTTGGATGCATCTAAATAATAGGATGAATAGGAGAAGAATCATACATGAGAGGTAAATGGAATTACTTTCACTGCAATTACAAACATGAAATGGAATCTAGCAAGCAATTACAACTTCATATATAACTGTTTTGTCTATTCAAATGCAAATGAAAACTACTGGTACAACAAACATGAAAATAGCTAAGTAACTGGAATCACTCTTGCTACAATTACAAGTTTGCCAACCCCCTACATTGAGTTCTTTGATAGTATTTATAGAATTTACAATGCTGATAGCGTTGGCAATGATCCAGCTTTCAGAATACAGATAGACAAAGCACAAGAAAGAAACCTTTTCAATCTAGGAACTTGAAAAGTCACCATGGATGTAAAAATAAAAGAAGACATAAGGACAATGACCTCTCAATCTAAAACTTTTCATCTTTCCTCAATTAGCATTTGTCGAGCTAAGTCCATTGGGCTTTTGGAGTCAAATCATTTTTCTGTTCAAAGCTTTGAATTCAAAACTCAACTAAAATGAACAACCATCAACCTCCATTCTTTGAACAGTGTCAACATTCCTTCTTGCACATTATCATCCCCCTTATCAGCATCTGGAAGATCTTCCCCGTCATTGTCGAATCTCTTATTAACTGAATCATGTGTAGATAAATTTCAATAGATAAAAACATGCCCATGATCTATACTACAACATTTTTCATGACACTTCACTGTGTCAAATTCCATTCTCGGTTTTTACTTGTGTAGAGCCAAAATAATCATGATTACAGTAATAGACTTGCTGATAGAATGCTGCCATTAACTTGGCAGTCGATATGACATTAGATCTTTGTTTTAAGCTACCTTGCACCTGTTCCTCTATGCCAAATTGGAATTTATATCATTCAGCTTCATTGTTACATGATCGCATGGTATTATTTTATTCCTTGCGATCATGCGACCACTTTATGATTGGCACAATATTTAATAACTATTCCATCTCATCATCGCACTTGTGCTATTGGCCTTCGTGGGTCCTAGCAAAACACACTTTCACTTGCCTAAGCTTCCATTGTCTCCATGCAGCTATAATCAAGACATACATCTTTATTTGAATGCTCTATTCTAATCTTCTTGCATTTTGTTTCCTTATACCAAAGTGGAGTTTATAAAACATGCCGTGGACTCATGTTATCACATGATCACATGGCTCTTTTTTACCTCTTGCGATCATGCGACAACTCTATTTTTGTCAAGTCCGCACATCTTCCAAGAGGTTGTATTTCCCTGGCCAATCATAATTTCTGTATTATTGGCGTACGTGGACTCCAAGTGGAGTCAATTTAATCTTCCTTGTCCTTTGTGCCTCTTTCCCACCTAACTGACTGGGCTTCATGCCTTATCGCATGATCGCAAGGTAGTTCTCTTAGTCATGCGATCATGTGACCACACACCTAACCAGCTACGCTTTCATGTCATCTGATCACTTAACCTATGTGGGCCCACCTTACTGCATGGAATACTACAACGAATTAGGAACTGCCACATCATGAAATCTAACAAGCGGACATAGGACTTTTCCTTTGTTCACAGGTCACTATGATAGCCCTACCATATCATCAATTTATTTGACCAATCACATGCCGTCACCTCAGTTATAAAGTAATACTAAAGATGGGGCCACTGGGGCAGGTGGCACCTTGTCGCTATTTCACATAAAATAAACATCGTGTAACTTGTTTATACAAAATAATGACAGCCGTAGATTCTGACCGAACATTAACCACGCTGAACGTTAACTTTTTGATCAATCGAGAAACAAAATAGATCTTTCTGATCAAAGTTGCACATTGTTAAAGAGAATAAAATCTGAATATTTCAATGCTACCTCTGTTATTACACTAATCACATGAAGAATCTTTCCTTTGATTTCCTGTAAATGCCTGGAGATCATGATTCATAATCATCATTCCATTTGAGAAAGAACATTAATAGGAGCATATAATCCTTGCTGGGTTGGGATCTATAACCTACCTGAATGTAACAAAGTATTAAAATAACCCGATATGAAAGGACCTTAGAAAAACTCACCCAGCTTAGAGAAGGAAAAGGCAATGATAGGGAAACCCGACAAAGATAGCCTACCTAAGGAAGACTTAGACCTAGACTCAACCATGACCAAGCTTGACTGTGACATCAAGAACTTCCACTTTGACAGCATGGGTACAGGATAAAATGAGGGGCAATAACTGGCTCCATCTGGGGATCATGTACTGCTAGGTGCATGAAGAATTCAGCTTCTTTGGTGAGACAAGTGCCTTATGCATTGGGTTGCGGAGTCTAGACCAAAGAAATAACAAGAAGCTGCATATAGGGAGGGTGGAGGGGAACAAGGCATACTGAAACAATGCAAGAGAAAACAACCACTAACAAAGCAAGGAAAGGCTACACTAGACACACCAAAATTGGAAAGAAAACCTATTTACAAAAGGTGAGGAGACCTCACCAGCAGGACCAAAAGAAAAGAAAGATTCATATGTGGCCATTTACAGGGAGAGAAAAGTATGAACCTTTCCTAAATAGAGTAAGATGCTCCACCAATTTGAAACAACATTGGTAACCTCTGGCTACTCCTTCATTGTTGAACTTGAGTCTAAAAACTATTTGCAACATAATACCTATAGGACCTTTCCGAATAGCCATGCCTCATTATAGATCTCTGATTCATCTATGCTTTCATGTACATCCTTTCTTATACATTCAACCTTCTGTGATGGAAGAAAATATTCAACATATTCTGAATGCACTACTGGAAAATAATCCAATCTGTCTCTTTCAGCATTATCATCTATTTTCTCTGTTATTATCCATTTGCAATTTCTGCCAATAATAACTTCTAACTTTGAACCAGAACTGAAACATGCATCTCCATTTTCCTCATGTTCTTTCTTCTTTTGTGAAGGAGAAAGACAATCACCAGATTTTGTAGATGCTGCTGGAAAATAGTCACATGTGTTTATTTTATTACCAACAATATCACCTTTATCAAAAATACCAACATTAGAAGCACTATTAATAACCACTTTAGATTTCAAACTTAGGCTAAAATTGGATGATTCTTCATTGCCCACAGGCTCTACCAGAATTGAAACATTTTCTTCACCTTTAGTATTTATCAAATCTGAAAAATGTTCCTCTGAATTTAGAACTTCAATATCTGATTTGACTATGGAAGAGGATTCACATATAATTGGCATCATGACTTGATCAACTTTTGTTTCAAGACTAAGAAAATCTTCATCTAATTCTTTGTCTTCTACATGACGCTGCAATACTTCATCAATATCTGAAACCTCTTGTTCAAAATCTATTGTTGCATCAATTTCTTTATCAACATTTTCAGTAAGATGATTGACAGAACATACTTCATCTTTTTTATCCACACATATTTGATCAGAAATATCTAGCATTGTATTATCTTCAAAGTAAAATGTTTCAAAAATCTGATCTTTACCAGCCATAATGAAAGAAGAGTCAACACTATTATGTTCTTCAATAACATCAAAAATTCCTTTTTTTAATAATCCATCAGCCTTGGGATAATCTTCAGAAAAATAGTTTGAAACTTTATCCACATTCTTTTCATCCAAACTATAATTTTCAGCAACACAAGGAAAAGGAAACATAGACACATCTTCAATTTTGTTTACCTTTTCTTTTGATCTTCAAAAATCTCCATAGGCTGGAAACGTTCTTTTTGCTGATCACTCTTCCAAGGTAATTCATTGTTCCTTTCATCTGCCTTGTAAAAAGGTACTTGATTATTAGAGGCTTGAGGTTCCTCCAAAATATCAAAACAATTATCCTCATCTTCTGAATCTGTCTCATACTCACAATAAAAGTTTACGGAGTCGCCATGAGGAGTATGATAGTCTTCATTTTCTGGATATTCAAAGTTTTTTTCTTTTTCTTCTTTTCTGAGATGAAAGGCATGAGAATTATATTTTTTGGGAGGAGCTTCAATAGATAATTTCTACAAATTCTCATTTCTACCTTGATGAGGCTAATAAAATGAATGAGTTGATGTAGTAATCTATCTTTTTAATGCATTTATTTCATTAGATAATCTTAGTAACATATCTTCTATACTGATTGAAGTACTGGCTGTGTTGCTCATGGGTCTAGCATGAAATTCCTTCTTCCATCTCCCAGAAGCTAACATATCATCTTCCATTACTTCAGCCAGTGTTTGAGCAGCTTGTAAATCCATTACATTAGCTCTTCTTAATTGGTAACCAAGTTCAGGAGGCATAGAACTAATGTAAAATGTCTTTAGATTGTTTCCTGTAGGTGCACTAGTAGTAGGTATTCTTCTGATAAGTTTATTGAATCTGGCATTGAAATCTCTCCTGGAGATAGTTGGTTCCTTCTTTATCTGAGCTAGTTGTAGCAATAAGACCTGAGCATCTTCAGCAGTCTTATATCTTTTTTCAAACTTTTGTTTCATGTCATTCCATCTGGTAATGCATCCCATAGGTAAATCTTGGAACCACTCCGCAGCATCACCAACAAGGCTATCTACAAACAATCTAACAAAAACATCTTCATGCTGAGGATTCACCACACTACATGCTTTATGGAAAGCATTCAGATGTTGTTCTGCATATATTGAGCCATCACCATTGAATCTTGGAAAGTTTTTTCTAAAACCTTTTGGTAAATCATGACTTGCTGCAAGATTCAAAGGTCCAATAGCATTTCCCCAAGGAACAACCATATTTGCTAAACATGTATTCTACTAACTGAATTGAAGCTAAGAGGGGATATGAACTGAATTATGAGAAAAACTTTAATATCTTCTTCTTTTTACCTAAAGTTGTCCCCAACAGAGTCGCCAAAGATTGTTGGTTAATAGTTTGTCCTCCCATTAAATTTATAATCTCTGACTCTTTTAACACCCAAGGTGAGAGAACAAAAGGATGTCACCAACAAATGGGTCAGTGTATGTTTACAATCACTACCCTCTAAATTAACAGGTACAACTCCCTGATTGTGTTTGATCTTCAATGCATGTATCTTTTTATTGATCATTAGATTATTCCTTATGTGTTTTAACCAAATTTTTTGTAGGCACAAACAATCTAGGCAAGGATAAAAGTGGATAACCTATAATCCCCAATGGAATGTTGATCACAGATTATGATGAGGTCTATCTTCTAACCTAACCTATCTATTCTAAGAATGCATATTCTACTAATGAGAATAGAAGCAAAATCATACATAGACAACAAATAGAATTTCTTATGCTGCAACTATTAACATGAAATGGAATTCAAGTAAGAATTACAGTTCTATATATAATTGTACTTTCTATTCTGATGCATCTAAATAACAGGATGAATAGGAGAAGAATCATACATGAGAGGTAAATGGAATTACTTTCACTGCAATTACAAACATGAAATGGAATCCAGAAAGCAATTATAGCTTCATATATAACTATTCTATCTATTCACATGCAAATGAAAACTACTGGTACGACAAACATGAAAATAGCTAAGTAATTGGAATCACTCTTGCTACAATTGCAAGTTTTCCGACCCCCTACATTGAGTTCTTTGACAATATTTATAGAATTTACAATGCTGGTAGCCGTTGGCAATGATCCAGCTTCTAGAATACAGATAGACAAAGCACAAGAAAGAAACCTTTTCAATCTAGGAACTTGAAAAGTCATCATGGATGTAAAAATAAAAGAAGACATAAGGACAATGACCTCTCAATCTAAAAATTTTCATCTTTCCTCAATTAGCATTTGTCGAGCTAAGTCTGTTGGGCTTTTAGAGTCAAATCATTTTTCTGTTCAAAGCTTTGAATTCAAAACTCAACTAAAATGAACAGCCATAAACCTCCATTCTTCGAAGAGTGTCAACATTCCTTCTTGCACATTATCATCCCCCTTATCAGCATCTGGAAGATCTTCCCCGTCACTGTTGAATCTCTTGTTAACTGAACCATGTGTAGATAAATTTCAATAGATAAAAACATGCCCGTGATCTATACTGCAACGTTTGTCATGACACTTCACTGTGTCGAATTCCATTCTCAATTTTTACTTGTGTAGAGCCAAAATAATCATGATTATAGTAATAGACCTGCTGATAGAATGCCGCCATTAACTTGGGAGTTGATATGACATTACATCTCTATTTTAAGCTGCCTTGCACTTGTTCCTTTCTGCCAAATTGGAATTTATATCATTCGGCTTCATTGTCACATGATCGCATGGTATTATTTTATTCCTTGTGATCATGCGACTGCTCTAGGATTGGCACAATATTTAATAACTATTCCATCTCATCATCGCACTTGCGTTGTTGGCCTTCATGGGTCCCAACAAAACACACTTTCACTTGCCTGAGCTTCCATTGTCTCCATGCAGCTATAATCAAGACATACATCTTTATTTGAATGCTCTATTCTAATCTTCTTGCATTTGTTTCCTTATACCAAAGTGGAGTTTATAAAACATGTCATGGACTCATGTTGTGGCATGATCGCATGGCTCTTTTTGACCTCTTGTGATCATGTGACAACTCTATTTTTGTCAAGTCCACACATCTTCCAAGAGGTTGTATTTCCCTGGCCAATCAATATGTCTGCATTGTTAGCGTACGTGGACTCCAACTGGAGTCAAATTAATCTTCCCTATTCTTTGTGCCTCTTTCCCACCTAACTGATTGTGCTTCATGCCTTGTTGCATGATCGCAAGGCAGTTCTCTCAGTCATGCGATCATGTGACCACACACCTAACTGGCTGCGCTTTCACGTCATCTAATCACTTAACCTATGTGGGCCCACCTTACTGCATGGAATGCTACAATGAATTAGGAACTACCACATCACAAAATCTGACAAGTGGACATACGACTTTTCCTTTGTTCACAAGTCACTATGACAGCCCTGCCATATCATCAATTTATTTGACCAATCACATGCCGTCACCTCGGTTATAAAGTAATTCCAAAGATGGGGCCACTAGGGTAGGTGGCACCTTGTCACTATTTCGCATAAAATAAACATCGTGTAACTTTTTTATGCAAAATAACGACAGCCGTAGATTCTGACCAAACATTAACCACGCTGAACGTTAACTTTTTGATCAAAGTTGCACATTGTTAAAGAGAATAAAATCTGAATATTTCAATGCTAGCTCTGTTATTACACTAATCACATGAAGAATCTTTGCTTTGATTTCCTGTAAATGCCTGGAGATCATGACTCATAATCATCATTCCATCTGAGAAAGAACATTAATAGGAGCATATATTCCTTGCCAGGTTGGGATCTATAACCTACCCGAATGTAACGAAGTATGAAAATAACCCGATATGAAAGGACCTTAGAACAACCCGCTTGGCTTAGAGAAGGGAAAGGCAATGACAGGGAAACCCGACAAAGATAGCCTACCTAAGGAAGACTTAGACCTAGACTCAACCATGACCAAGCTTGACTGTGACATCAAGAACATCCACTTTGACAGCATGGGTACAAGATAAAATGAGGGGCAACACTATTGCTATCAATCTGATCCATGCCTTTTTTGAACATGTGGATTGTGTGCCCTTAGCATGTATGTTCCATGTGAACACCTATGAAATAGAGTGCCCCTATCTCTTTCATAGATCTGTGTACTCTTTCATTCTGATGAAGTATATCCTCTGAAACTGCCAGTGCTCTATTTTTCCATGCTTCATTAGATATGTATCTGAGTGTCTCACTGATACTATACTATCCACTAAATGTTACACTATTGAGCATGGGTGTTCTTGGCCTATGATGTGGTCTCTCTCTAGGAAATTTGAGATCCTCCCGATAGAGCCCACATCATAGGGCATCATCATTCATTTGCACATGGAACAAAGACATTAGTAAAAATAATGGTATTTCATTTATTTCCAGGGGCTCCTTGATGCACATGCCCTGAGCACAGCCTATGCTAGAGGTGTATGGATGAGTACATGTATGAATGTTTGTAGATGTTGTGGCAGCATTCATTGTGTAGATCCATTGGATCTAACTCCTCTCTTTTTCTCTCTCTACAGGTTCAGGATCACTGGAGCACACCAGGCACATAGAAGATCAACTCGTACCAGGAAATGTCTAGTACCCCTGCATCTATGCTTCATTATATATGTATATTTTCACTCATTTATGCAATTCTTGCATTGGCTATGCTCATGGCATGTGTGAGCTTAGATAGATGTTTCCTTTTCAGTTCTTTTCTTCTTTCTATACAACATATTCAGGATATGACTTGTAATCTTAGATGCAGTAATACTTCCTTTCCTTTCATGTACTTTCAATGAATGAACATAATTTTTAATCTAGATCACATAATAATGCAAACTAGGGGATATAGCTCATCTAGTAATTAGGTTTCCAAAATGTGCAAAAATATGACAACAAAGATCATAGTTGAATTGACTTCGGTGCCATTTTTTCTGGACAACATAACAAACTTCCAAGTATTTGAAGATAATAATCATATCCTTTATTTCTTGACAAGTTCAAGGGTATTTGAAGCACAAGTCATTGATGGGGGAGAACCACAACAAGAATAGTTTGAAATAGATGAGATAATGAATTTGAGGACAAATACTATTCCTAAAGGGATGATTGAGCTAAAAAGAATTTTTGATTCATTCTGATTGAGTTCCCTGAAGTATTAGACATCAATAAGAGGGGAATGTGAAAAAGTGAATTTAGGGACTCAGGAGAATGTCAAGAATGTTTTTATTGGTAAAGTTTGTACTCCTAAGGAAAAAGAGGATATTCTGAAGCTTATGAGGGAATACCCAAATGTGATTGCATTGGGATATAGAGATTTGAAAACTTATGATACCTCCCTCATCACCCACACAATTCCACTAAATCCAAATAGTAAACCATTTTGGCAAAGGCAGAGACCAATAAATCCCTTGTTATGGCCACTAATCCATCAAGAAGTGAAGAAATTTCTTTTTGCTAGAATAATTTTTCCAGTCAGACACTCGATGTGGGTCACCAACATGGTTCCTGTTAGAAAAAGGAGTGGAGGAAAAATATTGTGTGTGGATTTCTACAATCTTAATAGAGCTTTAGGAAAGGACAATTATCAAGTGAAATCACTAGGTGAACTTATACAAGTTGTGAATGGATCCCAAATGATGTCATTTTTGGATGGTTATTCTAGGTATAACTAGGTGATGCTAGAAGAAGAAAACAGATTGAAAATTGCATTCACCACTAAGTGGGGCACATTTTCATACAAAAGAATTCCCTTTGATTTGATTAAAGCTAGAGCCACCTTTCATAGAGCCATGGACTACGCTTTCAAGGATTTGGTCAGTAAATGCATTATTATATATATGGATGATCTCACTATGTTTTTTCGGTGCATAGAAGATCATATGACTAATTTAAAGAGAATCTTTCAGAGATGTAGAAGATATGGAAGTTCATTGAACCCAAAGAAATACATGTTCACAATCACCAAGGGAAAATTTTTGGGACATATGATTTCAGAGTGTGGAATCTCAATTGATCCTAAGAGCATCGAAATAATTTCAATGTTGAGGTTGCTAGCTAGTCAGAAAGATTTCAAATCATTCTTTGGAAACATTAACTTCATAAGGAAGTTCATATCACGATCTGAAGAAATAGTCAGCCCTTAAATGACATGTTGAAGAAGCGTGCAAAGATAGATTGAACACCTGCATCAATGAGGGCTTTCAAGGAGATAAGCCAAGAAATTTTGGATGCTCCTATTTTGACCAGTCTAGATTACGCTAGACCATTCTACATCTATTCATTTGCATTAGAGTATACCTATGCAAATATCCTCACTCAGATGATGGAGGAGAAAGATGAGCATCTTATTACCTTTATGAGCTCACTATTGAAGGATGCAGAATTGGAATATCCAAGCATAGAGAAGAAATCCCATGCTTTGGTGAAGGAAATCAAGAAATTTCAACATTATATTTTGAGAAGCAAGGTGTATGCAATTTTCCCAGATGCAAAAATGAAAACATTATTGATGTAAAATGAATTGTGAGAAAGAAGTGGAAAATGGATGTCTATCATTCAAGAATATGACATGGAGATACAACCTATGAAGCTACCTCGAGGAAAAGCTCTGACACAAATAATTACAATAATTGGTTCCAGAGAGGTTCAACAAGTGTATGTGATGGAAGAAGCATCCCCAGATGAATGGTATAATGATATTTTTTACTACCTCCTAAATAAAAAGTTTCCTATGAACTTCAATTCTCTCCAAAAGTGTGCCTTTAGGATGAAAAGTCAATAATTTATGCTTCAACGAGTAGTTCTATATAGAAAAAATCATGACAGAATCTATTTGAGATGTGTGAGAAAAGAAGTGAAACAAATCCTTGAACATTTTCATATCAAGTATGGGACAAGTCATGGAAGTAGTCTCTCTATAGCCAACCAGATTTCAAGGGTAGGATATTACTAGCCCACATTGTTTAAAGATTCCCACGAACATGTAAAAACCTATCACACTTGTCAAGTAGCCACAATGCACGAGATAAATCATGCAATGCCTTTACAACCTATTATTGAAGTAAGACATTTTGCAAAGTGGGGGTTAGGCGTTATTGGTCTGATCAATCCACCTTCTTTCAGACAACACAAGTACATCATGGTTACTACTAATTATTGGACTCATTGGTCAGAAGCTCAAGCACTAAACAATTGCATGATAGAAGTTTTCATCAAGTTCCTTGAAGAAAATATTGTCATGAGATTCAGATGTCCACATGCTCTTGTATGCAAAAATAGAACTACATTTAAATCTCTAATGTTTTCAAACCGAGCATTTGATTATGGAATCACCCTGTAATTTTCATCAAATTACTACCCACAAGGGAACGGGTTAGTTGAGTCAACAAAAAAGAATCTGTTAAGTTTTATGAAGAAGTTGCTAGACATAAATCCCAGGGACTGGCATACACAACTAAGATTTTCACTTTGGGCCGATAGAATCAGAATGAGGAACTCTATAGGGATGTCTCCCTATCATTTAGTTTATGGACAAGATCCAATTTCTTCCAGTCAATTAAGGATCTTGACATTGTAGTTTATACATGAATACATGGAAGGAGAAGATATAATATCCACACATTTGACACAATTACTACTCTTGGAAGAGAAAATGGATCAAGCACTGGAAAATTTTGCAAAACATCAAGCTTTGGTAAAGAGATGGTTCAATAGAATGGTTAGAGTTAACGATTTATGAATTTCAAATTTGGTACTTTGTTAGGATAAGGCCTATGGAAAGAGAGGTGATCATGACAAGTTTGATAATTTATGGATGAGGCCTTTTCAAATTTGTGAGATACTAGGAGACAATGCATTCAAGCTAAGAACTCTAACACAAAAGGAAATCTCATTGCCTATCAATGGGTAATTCTTGAAGCATTATTTATGCCCTTAGGTTTCCTTTTAGAAGCCTACCATGTACACAGTTAGTCTATGTTTTCCCTTTCATTTTGGGTTTCCTTTTCCTTCAAACTTTTGTTGGTTTCTTTTAGTTCAGAGGGAATTTTCACTTTCCTCCCCTATTTCTTTTCCCATCTTTTCTTTCATTTTGGTTGGATTTTGGCTTTCTATAGTGTAGGTTGTTTTAGTTTTCTCTTAGTTTAGTTGTTACTTTAGGGTTTTGTTTCCCCTAACCTTGGTTTGTTTAGGTGGTTTTGGTTTTCTTTTGTTTTTTGGTTTTAGTTTTCATTTTACCAGGTGGCTTGGAGGTTTGGGTGTTCCCCTTTTCACATTGGCATTTTGTGATTTTGAACTTCATCTGAAGACTCTTCTATGACTTGGTTATCTCATTTCTTGGATAACTAATTATGAAGATCCTTAGGAAATAAGGTTTCTCTTCTTATGTTTATCATCAAGTTGGAACACAAACTTGACTCAGGAGGTTAATCATGCATTGTGTCTTGACACTCAAACTCTGAAATTGCTATATATTTCACACCTGACTATTTCTTAGAGTCCATTTTAGTCTCTTTGGGAGAGGTCACGGCTTGTCAAAATTTGAAAATATTTCTTTAGCACCACTGTAACTCCTAAACCCATAGTGATCTTCACTACTCACAAGAAAAAAGAAAAGAAAGAAATGCAATATCAATTGAAAAGGATAAAGGAGAAAACAAAAAGAAAAGATGAAATAATTGGCTTCTGGGGGTACATGGAAATCTCCATAGGTGTTCAAAAGAATAATTCAATGGAAGTGGAGGAATCTCCATTGGTTTTATGGTGACAAATCTGTCAGGGCTATGAATGCCTGACTAGTAGTAGGGCAATGCACATGATGCTTTTGGAGTTAAGAGGAATATATAGCTTGCCATGGCCAATCTTAGGGTTTTTGAGTGGTCTTGTTTAGTGGGAATTAACACATTTGCACACACGTAGGTAATTGAAGGATAAAAGTGTCTTGATCCAATATATGATTCTCCTCCCCTTTCAAGTTATATTTTCTCTCTTTTTGATAGCATAAGTTTCCTAACCAAGGAATCTGAGTTCAAAGTAAGTTTTTATCCTTGAAATATTTTTAACATTCACTACAACATTTGGGGTCAAATTTTGACACCAATTTGCGATGCCACTACATTTTATGTTTTTTTTTGCAAGTGCCCCCGTAGGTATTGTAATAGCGATGATGATCTCATAATTATGACATCCCTTTGGTTATAAACAAAAAAAAAGAAAAAGGAAGTTTCATTTTTTACTTTTGTAAATTGAAAGAGCTGCCATGAAGATGACACTACACTTTTGCATGGTGCAAAGAGGGCATTCAAGTTTGGCATGTGTGAAGAGGTTGACACCGTGTGGGAAGAGGGCACTGACAATTGAGGTAGGCATTCGAGCTTTGTCTTCTCATTAAATCAATTTCATTTTGATGGCATTTGTTGATTTAATGGCACAATATGAATGTTAATAGTGGCATTGTTTACATCTTAGCATTTGGAATGCTTGATGACCCACAAGATTTGAGAGCTGGGGCATTCTTGCTATTACCATCAAGGCATTGTGTGAAGTGTTTTATCTCTCTTTATTTTTTTTTGTTGATATTCACTATGCAATACTCCCTATTTATGATCATTTCATGAGGAAATGTCTTGGTGGCTCATGGGCTGCAAGCTAGGGAGTCATACATTGTTTATGAGCTCACTACTGAATACTAACATTGTTTACATCTTTTCATTTGGAATGCTTGATCACCCATGAGGTTTGAGAGCTAGAGCATTGTTGTTATTACCTTCAAGACATTGTGTGAAGTGTTTGATCTCTCTTTATTTGTTTTGATGTTGATATTCACTATGTGGTACTTCTGGTTTATGATCATTTCATGAGGAAATGTAATGATGGCTCACGGGCTGCAAGCTAGGGCATCATACATTATTCATGAGCTCATTGTTTAATACTGGCATTGTTTACATCTTTTCATTTGGAATGCTTGATGACCTGCGAGCTTTGAGAGCTAGGGTGTCATTTCTATTACCTTCAAGGTATTGTGTGAAGTGTTTGATCTCTCTTAATTTGTTTTTTTGTTTATATTCACTATGTGGTACTCCCCATTTATGATTATTTCATGAGGAAATGTCTTAATGGCTCACAGGCCACAAGCTAGGGAATTATACATTGTTCATGAGCTCACTTTTTAATATCTGGCCAGGCCATGTAATGGTACCAGGCCAACCCAATTAGCCCAACAAAATGTGTCATGTTTATATTTTTCAAATACACTCATTCACCACTTTGTTCTTGTTCTTCATACAAATATTGCATCAAAAGTAATTGTAAACAATGATTCAAAGCAAAAAGAAATAACTACAATAGATCAGACTCCAAAAGAATACATTCAAGGAGAAATAGTGCCCTAATCAAAGACAAAATGAACTCTTAATGTAAGCAACCATGAAACCACAGAGGGGAAAGTAAGGCACCAACTGGACTTGAGAAAATATAGCATCTGAAATCATAGAGGACACTAACAAAACAAGGAGGTTAGAAAGTTAAAAACTCAACACCAAATAAAGCATGGAAAGGCACCAAAGAGCACAAGAAATAGCATCCAAATTAATACCAATAGAAGCATCAATAATCTGGATACTAGAAAGGATAGGTTTAGTTTAAGGAAGAAAATTTTTACAAACACTATACATGAAAATGATAGCCCAAACAAAATGATGACCGCATGATTCCTTAACCTAGACATGCCAAATTTCATTACCATTTTCATCAAACATGATCTACTAAAGTTTCCTATGGTGTTTGGAAGTCAACCTAATTTACATTTCTTAGTTGTAACACTTAGTCATAAATTTGAATTAAAAATACTTGTCACAATAATTTGTAAATTATAGGTCTCTTTCCATGATAAAGAGCTGAAATTAATTCCAAACAGTTTTAGATTGTGACAAGAATAAATTTCGTACCTTGTCCACAAAAGATCAGTTGTAAAGATCTTAGCCTTCTTATCCCCTGATTTCACAATAAGAATAGTTAAAATTGAATGCTCTTAGTTTTTCTTCAAATCTATTCAAAACTCCTATGAATTCACTGTGCATCAGGTATGACATATGAAAGAATGATTTTGAAATAAGAAAGAAAAATCTTTCTATTTAAAAACTAGCATAATTAAGCCTCAAACAAAAAAAGTGCAAACATATAAACTTACAAGCTATATACGTCACCTTGATCCGTTGAAAAGGTCTTAGGCTTCTTCTCTCCTGAAATCACAATAGGAACAAATAAAATTCAATACTCTTAGTTTTTATTCAAATCTATTCTAAACTCCTATTAGCTCATTGTCCAATACTTAAACTAACCTATGAATTCAAAGGAGGAATTATGAAATATAGTTGTAGATAATTATCTCTTCTATAATGATGAAGGAGTCAAAGGTAATGATCAATGAGGTTTCTACTATTAGATCATACATTAATACACTTAATGTTTTGAATTTGAGCTTGGACATCAAGAAATTTTATTGTTGTCATTGCATGCTTGCTGCTATTGTGCACCATATATTGTTTAATGCATTGTTTATTTCATTGAGACCGTGAGCTTGGCATTTGTAATGTATTTTCGGTTATTTGATCAATGCTACCATGTTGTTGAGTCTGTGTATGGCTTGAATATGCACATGCATAATTGTAGATGATGATCAATAATAGGTTGCCAAGCATTGCTTAGATCCTTTGGGTCTAACCCTATCTTTTCCTTCCTTGCAAGTTTTGGATCATACGAGAGCATATTGGATTGAACCTTGGGTCAACACTTCATTACTTCAAGCAATGTCTAGTACCTTCATTATTTATGTTTATCCACTTATGTATGTTTTCATTCATTTATATTCTTCTAAAAGTTGGCTATTAGGGACCGTATATGATGATTCTTGATGTTTTTGGGTCATTTGATGAAAATATGTAAATGTTTCTTAAAAGTTTATATTTTTTATTTCAATTTTAAAAATCATAAAATGATTCAAATTTAAAGATAAACAATTAAGATAATCTTTGTCTTCACTTAAAAAAAAATATAAAGCTCATAAAGCATGGTAAAAACATAAATCTCATAAAGCATGGTAAAAACATAAATCTCATAAAGCATGGTAAAAACACAAAGCTCATAAAGCATGGTAAAAGAGGGCCCTAACTGTGGTAAAATGGGAAATTTGCCACCTTGCACTGCTCTTCATATGGAAGCTTCTAAGGAACCATGTTATAAAATTTCAAGGCATGTAATTTTATACTTTTTGACATCATACTTTTTTCTCCTTAGCATTGATTTTACAATGTGAAGGAGTTGAAGAAAATATATGTAGAGTTATAAAATTTCATGCCTTGAAATTTGGCATGAAATTTTATAACATAGTTCCTTAGCATTTGATCTTTATATGGTAGACGTGACTTGAGGTAGATATTAGAGATTTGTCTTCTCATTAGCTCAATTTTATTTTGATGGCATTTGTTGATTTAATGACAAAATATGAATGTTAATATTGGCATTGTTTACATCTTTGCATTTGGAATGCTTGATGAACCACGAGTTTGAGAGCTAGGGCATTGTTGCTATTACCTTCAAGGAATTGTGTGAAGTGTTTGATCTCTCTTTATTTATTTTGTTGTTTATATTCGCTATGTGGTACTCCTTGTTTATGATAATTTTATGAGAAAATGTCTTCATGGCTTGCAAGCTGCAAGCTAGGGCATCATGCATTCTTTTTGAGCTCACTGTTTGACCACCTCATGTCCCTATTTGATTGGCCAATGCTCTGTTCATTATATTGATGCTATAAGATCAAATAGGGACATCAATAATAAAATAGGGACATCAGTAATAAAATAATAGACTTACTATTTTGAATTTGAGCTATGGCATCATGTAATGTTATTGTTGTCAAAATAGTAAGTGTATTAATGCATGATCTAATAGCAGCAACCTCATTGATCATTACCTTTGATTCCTCCATCATTATAGAAGAGATAACTACCTACACCTATATTTCATAATTCCTCCTTTGAAGTCATAGGTTAGTTTAAAATGGAGAGGAGTCTTGAGATATCATAAGTAAAAATGTTACATAGTGGCACTCAGATTAAGTACAATATGATTTAATATTATAAAACAACATATATTGTGTGAAGTGTTTGATCTATCTTTGTTTGTTTTGTTGTTGATATTCACTATGTGGTACTCCCATTTATGATCATTTCATGAGGAAATGTCTTGATGGCTCACGGGCTACAAGCTAGGGCATCATGCATTGTTTATGAGCTCATTGTTTGAGCACCTAATGTGCCTATTTGATTGTTCGGTGCTATGTTTGTTATATTGATGCTATTTGATCAAATAGGGACATCATTAATAAAGTAGGGACATCAAATAGGGACATCAGTAATAAAATAATACACTTACTATTTTGAATTTTAGCTTAGGCATCATGCAATGTTATTGTTGTCATTTCATGATTTCTACTATTATGCACCATAATAGCAAGAAGAATGCAATGTTATGAATTTTTGGGATTAAATTGGTGAGTTTGTATACTTTCTCCATTTTAAACTAACCTATGACTTCAAAGGAGGAATTATGAAATATAGTTGTAGGTGGTTATCTCTTCTATAATGATGGAGGAGTCAAAGCTAATGATTAATGAGGTTGCTGCTATTTGATCATACATATATTAATACACTTACTATTTTGAATTTGAGCTTGGGCATCATATATTGTTTTATGCATTGTTTATTTCATTGAGACCGTGAGCTTGGCATTTGTAATGTATTTCCTATTATTGGATTAATATTGCCATGTTGTTGGGGTTGTAGATGTCCTTTTACTGATCTTGTATAAACAACATATATACTATGTTGACTCACAGCCCATGAGATGTTTCTTGATAACACATTTGACATCATACTTTTTGCTCCATTTTGGTCTTGATTTACTCACTGTATGCATATGTTTCCCGAGTGCACATGTTCTGTAGC
This sequence comes from Chamaecyparis obtusa, assembly GCA_027943335.1. NCBI lineage: Eukaryota > Viridiplantae > Streptophyta > Pinopsida > Cupressales > Cupressaceae > Chamaecyparis > Chamaecyparis obtusa. The sequence goes on from BSBK01007897.1 coordinate 190,747, forward strand.
ATAGTTCATTTTAGGAGTGTATGGCTTGACTATGCACATGCATAATTATAGATGAGGATCAGTAATAGGGTGTCAGGCATTGCTTAGATCCTTTGGATCTAACTCCATCATTTCCTTGTAGGTTTTGGATCATACAAGAGCATACTGGATTGAACCCTGGGTCAACACTTCATTACTTCAAGAAATGTTTGGTACCTTCATTATTTATGTTCATCCACTTATGTATGTTTGCATTCATTCATATTCTTCTAAAATTTGGCTATTACTGACCATATAGGACCATTCTTGATGTTTTTGGGTCATTTGATGAAAAGATGTAAATAGGGACATCAATAATAAAATAGGGATATCTTAATCTTTAAGAGCTCAAATTCAAAATAGTAAGTGTATTATTTTATTACTGATGTCCCTATTTTATTACTGATATCCCTATTTGATCTAATAGCATCAATATAACAAATAGAGCACCGACCAATCAAATAGGGACATGAGGTGCTCAAATAGTGACATCATAAAACAATATATTTAGTCTTAATAGAATGTTATAAAATAACATATATTGTGTGAAGTGTTTGATCTCTCTTTATTTTTGTTTTGGTGTTGATATTCACTATATGGCACTCCCTGTTTATGATCATTTGATGAGGAAATATCTTGATGGCTCGCAAGCTGCAAGGTAGTGTATCATACATTGTTCATGAGCTCACTATTTAATATTGGCATTGTTTAAATCTTTTCATTTTGAATGCTTGATGAACCATAAGCTTTGAGAGATAGGGCATCATTTCTATTACCTTCAAGGCATTGTGTGAAGTGTTTGATCTCTCTTTATTTATTTTATTATTGATACTCACTATATGGTACTCCTTATTTATGATCATTTCATGAGGAAATGTCTTGATGGCTTGCAGGCTGCAAGCTAGGGCATCATGGATTGTTTATGAGCTCACTGTTTGAGCACCTCATGTCCCTATTTGATTGGTTGGTAATCAAATAGTGAAAGTAGGAATTATTAAATATAGTTGTAGGTAGTTATCTCTTCTATAATGATGGAGGAGTGAAAGGTAATGATAAATGAGGTTTCTTCTTTAGATCATACATGAATACACTTTCTATTTTGAATTTAAGCTCGAGCATCATGCAATGTTATTGTTGTCATTGCATGTTTGCTTCTGTTGTGCACCATATATTTATTTATACACTATTTATTTCATTGAGACTATGAGCTTGGAATTTGTAATCTATTTTCTGTTATTGGATCGATGTCACCATGTTGTTGAGGTTGTAGATGTAATGAATCACCACTACCATTCTATTTTGATAGAAGTAATATGACAAATAGAGCACCATCCAATCAAATAAGGACACCAGTAAGACATTTAATGCATTATTACTTCATCATGATGATAAAAATTTCATTGTCTCAAAGGACATAGAATGTGGGTATCATCATTACTTCATTAGATATGTACCTTTTGTTAATTTCACTAGCATCATGCAGCTTTCTTACTTATCCTTTAAAATGCAGATTCAAATATACTCTATGCCATAGCATTAATGTATAGATGATGCAGATTTGTGTACCTCTTTATTTTGATGTAGCTTACTCACTACATGTAATGGGACCTCCTTGGGGCTGCCAACCATGTTGTGATGTTATGATCTTTACTTGAAATCCATGATGCACTCCTCCCTTAATATGTAGATTTGATGCTTTTCTCCTCTGATTTGATGATGATGGGCATAGTGTGTGACTTTTGTGGGTACATCATTTGGAAATAATGTCACAACAACACCATATAAAACAACAACATCTAGTCTTTTTGTTGCACTATTTCAATGATGTAGTCACAATAGTGACTCACGAGGTGTTCATGTAGACATAAATGCATCCATTTACTCTTTGTAACATTCTTCTGAGTGAACATGTCCTGTAGCATGGTTTTTCTTTTAGAAGTATATGGATTGATATGCACATGCATAATTGTAGATGAGGATTAGTAATATGATGTCATTCATTTCTTAGATATTTTTTTATCTAACCCCCATCTCTCTTTTCTTTGTGGGTTCTAGATCACACAAGGACACACTAGATTCATACCCAAGTCAAAAAATCATCACTTTAGGCAATGTCTGGCACCCTTATTATTTATGTTCATCCTCTTATGTATGTCTCTACTCTTGCATTTTCTTCTAAAATTTATTTTCCTTGTATAATATATACAAGTTATTTTCATATATATACATGTAATCTTTAGCTGCAGAAATTTATTTTCCTTTACATGTATCTTTGCATGAAATGAACACAAATTAAACAAGATCATCTAATAATAAAAACTAGGGTACTACAGTCACTCATGTAGTAATTAGTTCCCCAAACCATTACTAAGGATTGAACATAACTATAAGTGCCCAAATATATTGTTCTATGTGTCCTTATTGCCTTCATAATTTTGGTTCAACCCCTATAGGATGCCCAAACTTAGAGGCTAAGGAAAGTACCCAAGATCACTTGAAAGAAAGCTGAATGAAACCATTTTCCTTATGTAGGTAAACCCATATAAGTGTTCTTCATTTGCATCACAACTCCTACTTGAGGATCCAAAATCATGCATTTATGTTCAAGACTTATTATTACCTTTGTCCTTTTGAATCTTAGGATGACATATCAATTGGGAAAGGCAAACCAAAACTTTTCATAGAGGAATAACAACAAAGGCATGTGGGTACTCTTTTGTTTTACATTTATACATAGTTCCTCTTCATCAAAATAGAATGGAAGTGGTGATTCAATGCATCTACCCACATTCTATGGGCTTTGAGCCAATGAAATTTTTATCATCATGATGAAGTAATAATGCATTGAATGTCTTACTGATGTCCCTACTTGATTGGCCAGTGCTCTATTTGTTATATTTTTTCTATAAAAATAGAATGGCAGTGGTGATTCAATACATCAACAACCTCGACAACGTGGTAGCATTGATCCAATAATGGAAAATACATTACAAATGTCAAGCTCACAGTCTCAATGAAATAAACAGTGTATAAAACAATATATAGTGCACACTAGCAACAAGCATGCAATGACAATAATAACATTACATGATGCCCAAGCTCAAATTCAAAATAGTAAGTGTATTAATGTATGATCTAATGGTATAAACCTCATTGATCATTACCTTTCACTCCTCCATCATTATAGAAGAGATAGCTACCTACAACTGTATTTCATAATTCCTCCTTTGAAGTCATAGGTTAGTTTAAAATGGAGAAAGTATACAAACTCACCAATTTAATCCTAAAACATCATATGGCTGGAATTAATCACATCTCACAAATGTATAGATTATACTACATACCATTGTATTATATATATCAAGTATAATTATGAGTTTGCATCATATATTTAGTCTTAATAAAATCTTATAAAACAACATAAAATTAACGCAAAATACTTTGTCTTAATAAAACAATATATTTAGTCTAAATAAAATCAAGTATAAAATAACATATATTGTGTAAAGTGTTTGATCTCACTTTATTTGTTTTTTTTTCATATTCACTATGTGGTACTCCCCGTTTATGATCATTTCATGAGGAAATGTCTTGATGGCTCACGGGCTACAAGATAGGGCATCATCCATTGTTTATGAGCTCACTATTTGAGGACTTCATGTCCCTATTTGATTGGCTGGTGCTCAAACATTGAGCTCATAAACAATGCATGATGCCCTAGCTTATAGCCCGTGAGCCATCAAGACATTTCCTCATGAAATGATCATAAACGGGGAGTACCACATAGTGAATATCAACAAATAAAAATAAAAATAGAGAGATCAAAAGCTTCACACAATGCCTTGAAGGTAATAGTAAGGATGCACTAGCTCTCAAAGCTCATAGGTCATCAAGCATTCCAAATGAAAAGATGTAAACAATGCTAGTATTAAATAGTGAGCTCATGAACAATGTACATTGCCCTAGCTTGCAGCCTGGGAGCCATCAAGACATTTCCTCATGAAATGATCATAAACAAGGAGTACCACATAGCTAGTGAATATCAAGAGAAAAACAAATAAAGAGAGATCAAGCACTTCACACAATATATGTTGTTTTATAGGGTATGTGCAGCATCATGGTATGCCAAAAAGTGGCAATGTGCAAAAGAAGTCCTGATTGATGGACTCTTTGAAAAACAACTATAACTTTCAAACAATATAACATTTTTAAAATCTAAAATATACATAACATTCTATGCTTGACCTAATACAATAATAATAATAATAAATTCTTTCAATTTGATGAATTTTAGACTAAATTAAGGTGATCAAACACAAGATTTTTAATATTTAGGAGTTTTGTAGCAGAAAAATCATAATTAATTATTTACTCAAAAAAAATAAAAAAAATATACATCACATCCGGACATGAGTCTGCTACTTTTATCTAAAACCTTATAATAAAATATTACCATTTGATTTTGTTTAAGGTGGTCAGACATACACCTACTTGTTATCTTTCTAGTCCTGATTGATAGACTTATTGAAAAATAGCTATAACTTTCAAACAGTATAACATTTTTCAAATCTTAAATATGTGTCACATTCTATGCTTTTCCTACTACAATATAAATAAAAAAAGTTTTCAATTTGATAAAGTTTAGACTAAGTTAATGTGGTCAGACATGAGAGTTTTTGTATTCTGGAAGAGTTGTAGAAGAAAAATCATAATTAATTATTTACTTGGAAAACAATTCCAAAAAATATGTGTCAAATCTAGACATGAGTCTACTACTTATATCTAGAATTATTTAAAAAAAAATTATCATTTGATTGTGTTTAAGGTGGTCAGACATACACCTACTTCTTATTTTTTCCTGAAATTTTCTTACTACTACATTGAAATTTGAAATTTTCAACAGATAGAATAATTATTTTTCAAAAAAGGCCCAGTATCTTAGAAACTAAATTCAATTTTCTACAAATTATCTTCTTACATATTTTTTGAATATAATATTTATAACTTGTTCAAACTTTTATGTCAACTTGCCTAAACTTGATTTTCTAAATTTTCATTGACACTTAAGGACCTAGTTTGGCATACCATGATCTTGCACATACCCTATAAGATTTTATTAAGAATAAATATATTGTTTCATTAAGATTTTATTAAGACCAAGTATTTTGGGTTAGTTTTATGTTGTTTTATAAGATATTTATTAAGACTAAATATATGATGTAAAGTCAATATAACAAACAGAGCACTAGCCAATCAAATAGGGACATGAGGTGCTCAAACAATGAGCTCATAAACAATGCATGATGCCCTAGCTTGTAGCCCATGAGCCATCAAGACATTTCCTCATGAAATGATCATAAATGGGGAGTACCACATAGTGAATATCAACAAAAAAACAAATAAAGAGAGATTGAACACTTCACACAATGCCTTGAAGGTAATAGAAACAATGCCATAGCTCTTAAAGCTCATGGGTCATTGAGCATTCCAAATGCTAAGATGTAAACAATGCCACTATTAACATTCATATTGTGCCATTAAATAAAAAAATGTCATCAAAATGAAATTGAGTTAATGAGAAGACAAAGCTTGAATGCCTACCTAGAGTGTTAGTGCTCTCTTCCCACATGGTGTCGGCCTCTTCACGCATGCCAAACTCGAATGTCTTCTTCACACCGTGCAAAAGTGCAGTGCCATCTTCACGGCATCTCTTTAAATTTACAAAAATTACAAATGACACTTTTTTTTTTAATAACCAAGCGGGTGTCACAATTAAATGAACAAATGCCATCAAAATTAAACTGAGTTAATGAGAAGACAAATCTCGAATGCCCACCTCAAGTCATGGCTACAATATGAAGATCAAATGCTAAGGAACTATGTTATAAAATTTCAAGGCATGAAATTTTATAATTGTACAAATATAAAATTTTAAGGAATGAAATTTGACCTCTGATTTCACCTTGATAATGTCCCCTCCATTGCTTATGCTTGATCATGACTGCCTTGGTTGATAGGCATGGTTGGTTACTATTGTGGATGCATCATTTGGAAATGATGGTATACCAATAGCAGATGGAACAAAAATGTCTGGTGTTGTTGTTGCACTATTTGGATGATGCAGTCACAAAAGTGATTCACCAGGTGTTCATAGAGACATAAATGCAACCACAACAATGATTCACTAGGTCTTCATAGAGACATAAATATAGGGCTTGATTTAGATTCCAACACCTATACACTACACATGTTCCAGAGTTCATTTTCCTAAATGCACATGTTATGTAGCACAATTCCTTTTAGAAGTGTATGGCTTAACTATGCACATGCATAATTATAGATGAGGACAAATAATAGGGTGTCAGGCATTTCTTAGATCCTTTGGATCTAACTTTAGATCTCTATAGTTTTGTTAATTATTAGTGACTCACACTTAGTCATTATCTAGGCAATAATGGTCGATCATCACTACGACTGAGTCATTATGTATAGGCTGAACTACATACTGTATACATACCAAGCAGTAGTATTGTTGAGTAAACTAATGGTCACTATGTATTTTTGATAGCTGAGCTATGTTTTTTCCAAGCTATGCAAGAAATGATTACCAAGTGACAGAGATATCAACATATGCCAAGTATAGTGAATGCCAAGTATCAGGAACAACATTTGTTGAGTTAGCTAGGAATGACATTTGAGTTTGTTATGGCACAGTGATCGAGGTAAAACATTTTGGCTGACATTCATGTTTTTTATTTTATTTGTTGAGTAAATCATAGAGGTGATTACACACCTATTTTTTAATCATTGATTCCTATGTAACACTAAAAGCTAATTCAAAATTAGTAAAGCTTAAGTAGCAAAAGGAGTTAATCTCAACCGTAGATCTTGAATTTTGAAGTTGTTTTAGTTGTCTATATAAGGATAAGATCTAAACCCTACAACGTATCAAGGAAGAGTATGAGAAGGGAATGAAGGATTAAGAAGAGTACACATTCAAAAAGAGTTCAGTGATCGAGTCAAGCAATGAAGGACATAACAGAGATAAACTTGATAGAAGAGATCAAAAAAATACTATAAGGAGAAGATCTCTTATCAGCATACAGTGTAAACTGAAGGATCAGGTATTGAGATATTCTAACAAGCATATTAGGGTAAATCTCTTAACCGAGTGGTTTTAACAGTCTTATTGGAATCTCTTAACCGATTGCTTACTTTGTTGTAAGTTTTAAATCCTTTAGCAAGGTAGACTATATCAGTCTTTTAGCTCTTAACAAGGTAGACCCCTCATAGGGTAGATCATATTTTGATCAAATTTTGTAAGCCCTAATAGGAAAAATTATTACTGCACTAGTGAAGATTTTTGGGTGTCATCCCCACCCCAGTTTTACCTTTCAAGGGTTTCTGGGTAACCAAAATTACTGTGTTATGAGTAATTTCATGAATGATGCTCAGTATATTAGTTACTTTGTTTTGATGAAGTTTTGTTGATGCTATGCAAAAGTTTTATGGAATGTTAATATGGATTAGTAGGTAATATCTGATTCAACTGCCTCTCAGTATCACATTTCCCAACTATACTTGCAACAATTGGTATCAGAGCTCCAAAGTTTCTCTTAGCAAGTCTAACCACTTGAGGAAAAAGATCTTAAGATGGAAGTTTATAAGCTGGGAAAGGTTATAGAAAATTAGAAGATTGATTTATAGTTGACATTACAACAACTGGAAGCAGCTAGAGGTGAATTGAAGAAATCCTTTAGTAGGAGAAGAGAAATTGCTATCTAGCAAAATGATTCACATTATTAAGAAGAAGATACCACTAGATGATCTGACAATGGGAACTCTACAGAAAGTGACAAAGCCATAAAAGAGCTACTAGAGAAAAATACCATACTAAATGATGACATCAGAAATCTAAAGAGAGAACAAGAAATTCAATCTGTCAGACTCTATGAAATAGTTGAACAAAAAAAGAAAGCTGAAGAAGACAAGATAATGGATGAAGAAGACAAAAGACAAATATCAATGAGACTAGATGAAAGGACAAGTGACATGTAAAGGTTGACCAACAATCAACTAGACATGGTAAATCAACTACTGCTGGTTAATGAAGAGTTGGGCAGGAAAGATATGGAAATCAACAATTTGAGATCTGAAAATGATCAACTTAGGAATGAACTGAGATCTAAAGAGGAAATTAATGAAAGGATGAACAAACCAAATGAAGTTACAAAATACTTTGAAGATTTTTTAAGGTCACCTAGAAGATCTGGTGATAGATCTGGACTTGGACTAAATGAGAATTCATCATCCACTAAAGAAGGAGAATCATCAAATAATATAGAGAAAAATAATGTAAAACCAAAGGAAAACAAGCCCACATGCCATCACTGTGGAATGACAGGACATACAACTAACATATTTAGAAGGAAACATGGTAAGTTTGATCTTAAACCTAAATTTAATGGGCATTTCTTTAACTGTAAGAAACATGGGCATCAAGTACATGAATGTAGGTCTAAGGTCATTAGTACACCTACCTCACCAAAATTTCAAGGACACTATTTCAATTGTCAAAAAAAATGGGCATAGAGCATTTGAATGCAGATCTAAACCTAAATGGTCATCAAATGAATAGAATAAGTCACCTGTAAATAATAACTCATACAATTAGGATTATAACACTTGGTACAATTGTCATTACTGTGGAAAATATGGACACATTAGAGAAAATTGTATGAAGACTCATTTTAGAGGAAAATCTAAAAGTTGGATGAATGGAAGCATGGTATGTTATAAGTGTAATAAGATAGGTCACTTAAAGAAAGATTGTAGGTCACCTATGCCGAGCAATGATCAAAATCAGAATGAAGATATTCATGAGACATTGAGAAATCAGATGAACAAGACATGGAAGAACAAAGAAGAAGGAAGAACCAATGAAGCTAGCACATCTAAGGTCACCCAATCTGATGGATTAGGTGATCACACTTCCTCAAACTGAGCAAAGAAGGTAAGTTTGGAATTGATTCTTATAATGCTTTATCTTACATCAGTTCCTAACATTAATTGAGTAAAAGTCCATATCTACATAGTTAAAGATGCATTAGGACATGTCTGAGAAAAATAGAGTATTTCATTTTTTATATCAAGCGTTAGTGTTTTCACCAAGTTATCAATATATGCTAAGAACCTATTGTAGCTGAGATGCAATGTACATCATGCTCTATCTAAATGGTTATATTGACTAATCTTGTGTTAGCTGAGGTTAACATAGGTTTGTCGAGATAGCTGTATTCCACTTAAAATATTGTACAGAGCATTTATGAGGCCCTAATTCAACTTCTTGGAATCTATAAAGCAGAAAATTGCTGCTAATTTCATTTCACCAAGAAAATTGAGATTTATTTGAGTAATTCAGAGTGCGAGTAACTAGTTTGTCAAGGGCAATTCCAAAATCTTTGAGCGTGCCATTAGTGAATCATCTACATAACACTTATGAGAAAGGTACTCTACCGAGCAATATTTCTTTTCAAATTTTTTTAGTTAAACAGAAAAAAAATGGCATCATCATCGGCTGCAATGAAGAAACAAGGGAAGGAGGTTTTCAACGTCCAATTAGTAAGGAATAAAATTTGCAAGCCACAAAAGTTTAAGGCAATTCAGGAGAGTGTGATCAAAGGAGATCACAACAGTGCTCTATCCTCAATTCCAGAGAATGTGTTCTTAATGAATGATGTTAGGTTTTGTTATATGTGTAAAATTAGAGAAACTGGAGACTACAAGATTAGGGAGGCATATGAAAAATTGTGTGATAATGGAGTATTGAAGCCAGAGTATAAAATGGTTGCTGAACAAGGGTTAGTGCATGCCCTAGATTTTCTACAAAATTTCAAATTTGAATGGATAAAAATTGTGCTAAGTCAAGTGCATGATATGCAATTGTGGCTGGAAGACGGACCAGTGAAGATAATGAAGGAAATGATTCAATAGGTAAGTTGATACCCTATAATTCAGGGAAAAAGAGCGATCAAGTGTGCAAGTAAGGAAGAAATCTAGGTGAACACACATGCAGTTTGGAACAAACATGGAATGAAAATTTCCACCATTACCGATCTAGAGATTGACTTTGTAGTTAGGGCTATCTCGCACAAATTCTACCAATCTAGTCAGTTGGATAGCATCCCCTATATGGCAGTGGACCAGGCATGGAAAATCATCAAGAAAGGGCACACTTATGATCTTGCTGAGCTCAAGCTACCTCAGCTTGCTAAGAACTTGAAGTCAATTTGGACTGCAAAGAATTCTATGTGTAAGTTCAGTTCTTTGCTAGTCTATCTATTCTTTTATTTTCAGAAGTGTTTTCCCACTATTGGAGGTGTGATATTGGATAAGAAGAAGCCCATTACTATTCTGATAAATGAGTTCATAGGTCAAATAGGAGAAAATTTCAATGGTGTAATGGAGAATTATTTTATTGAATTCAAAAATAAAATGAGGAAGAGGAGTAGAATCCCTGTGTCATTAGTTGAGAAGTATACCCAGGATATATGTTTTGTAGTTGACACAAACTCGACCTATGCATAAGTAGTTTTACCAAGGGTATCATGGCTAATGTCATTACCTTATGAGATAAACATTGATGAGACTACAACTGCTATTACAACCCTTCTCACTGAAGAAATTGATAATAAGGAACATTATTTTGGAACATATAAAGAAGCCAAATCCAAAATCAATATGGGATTGTAGGCTAAAACTATCGAGAGAAAGAGGATGAAAATTATAAAGAATCTAGAGAAATATGTGGAAGAAACAAAGAAAGATGCACCACTTGAATTAACCCGAGGACTGGGAGAAGATGAAGCAAGTGACTCTAGTGAGAGTGATGAAGAAGAAGAGGTACAAGTTAAGAAGAAGAAGGGTAAGAAGCTAGTACTTGTTGAGCCCTCAACCAAAAGAATACAGAAACCAAAAGTAACATCGACACCTATGCTTAGGCCTAGAACAAGGGAATTCTATTCAACTACTGAGACACCAAAGAAATCCCCTGCATCAGGAAAAAGAAAAAAATTGTTCAGCCTAAGGCAATGCCAAGAAAGGAAATCAAAAGGCCTAGAAGGAAACTTGTTTTAGAAAAAGAAGATGATGAGGAAACAGATAGTGATGAAGAGGTGAAGAAGAAGATTTCAACATAGAGTGTAACACCTAATGTGGACAAAATATGAGACAATATCACAAGCTCTGTTGGACTGGAAGATCTGAAGGAACTAAACTTTGGGATTCTAAGCATAGGAGACAAAGAAAAAGTTGAAGAAGCTATTCTTGAAATCTTTGCACCTTCAAGATATTACCTATATAGTTAGAAAAAAAGGATTCCTAAAGAGCTGAGTAATAGAGTTGCATATAAATGGCAATATTCTTTTAATACAACGAAGGAAATAAGAGAGAGCACACTAGCATAAGTTGACTCAATTCTAACCCCTACAAATGTCAAGAAAATTGTGGAACAATATAGGAATAAATTCATTCCCAAACATAGAGCTTATCTTATCCTTCAAGACAAGGTTGAGGATGTTAGAGAGGAAAGTTTAAAGATATGGAAAATAATTTTTGGATTGATAATTGACAAAGATGCTAGTACATCTAAGAATGCTGAGCTAGACAATATACAAAGTACTCAAGAGATAATTGAGTTACTAGTTTAGGAGATAGAAGTTCCTATGGAGGATGAAAGTCAGAAGATATCAGAAGTAAAAATTATTGATATAATAGAGGATACCCCAGTAGATACTCAGGTATTGACAAAGGAGGATATACAAGCTAAGGAAGAAAAAGACACATCTTTGCCAGGCAGTAATACTATACTTTTACAAGTAAAAGATTATTTGACAATTGATGATACAACAACTCTTAACAAAACCCCCACCAAACCTGAAGTTGTTACAGTTGACATGCTAGCTAGTATGAGCACTACCGAGGAATAGAATTAGTCGGAAACAACAAATAAATCTACATTTGCTGAGGAGTCACAACAAGATAAAGGAGAGAAGTCTATAAAAAATGATATAAGTCCTCATGTGGAGGATAAGGGGACATAGGAAAAAGAAGAAAAAGACAAAGATACTTACATACAAGAGCCTAAGGAACAAGAGGCAATACAAGCTCTTGTACAGATGCCAAGTGGGAGCACACCAAAGAAGGAAGTTAAGAATAAAATGAAAGTCTATTCACTAGAGTTAACTATTGACAAAGTTATTGTTATTCTGAAATGAGATTCCAATACATTATCTTATGAGCAGATGCAAATATTGCAAGATTTATTGAAGAGAAAAAGGAGAAGGAAGAACTCAGAAGAGAACATCAACAAAAGTAGGTCTTGTATGAAATAAAAGAAATATTTAATGATGTTTTTGAGTTGTCTGATGTAAATAGTTCTGCTCCCATACTAGAACAACTTGTCCATATCATTCAAAAAGTGACTAATGAAGATAGCGGAACCAATGATAAGTTGTTGGAGTGGTTGGAAAGAAAGTTTGAGACCAAGATGATGGAAAAAGTATATGTTGAGATTGTAGTGAAATAGGTAGCACTTTCTAATTTGGTAACAAAATCAAAAGAAGTAGTTGTGAATGCATAGACTCTTCTTACCAAAATCTGTAATGTAGAACAATTCACTAAGGATAACCAAGTGCTGGTAGATAAACTACAGCATGAACTAAAGTCTACCAGTGAATCCTTCAGCTTGGATGCAAAATCAAGCTCAAAAGATTATGCCAAGCTTATGCATACACAAGGAAGGATAGCCGAACTGATGGCTAATGATGGTAAGATACGGGCTTGTCTACTCTCTATGCAAACAATATTGACACCTCATCTGGAGGTCATTCATAGAGAGTTAGCCAAGACTAAGAACTTAACATAGAAATATCTAAATCTTTCTACAGCTAAGAGCCTAGTCAATCTAGTTGTTGAGCTAGAAGTATAGTCAAATTTTTTTCCCATTACTACAGGGGGATGGAATACTGCACTACATATGGTTATGATGCTTCATAAACCATTTCTAGAGAAATACTTCATGATCTCTATTGACAAAGAAATCAAACATGCCAAAAAAAAGGGGGAAAGAAAATGACATGACATAATCAGGCACTAAGGGAAGGTAACAAAATTTTGTGTATATATCTTAGGGGGAGTATTCTGCTTATACTAAGTACTTTTGCAAATATAAATGTAATGTCATGACAAAGTTTTTTTTCCACTAATGTTAAAGGGGGAGATTGTAGATCTCTATAGTTTTGTTGACTATTAGTGACTCACACTTATTCATTATCTAGGCAATGATGGTTAGTAATCACTTTGACTGAGTCATTATGTATAGGCTGAATTACATAATGTATAATTACCAAGCAGTAGTACTATCGAGTAAACCAATGGTCACTATGTATTTTTGTTAGTTGAGTTAAGTTTTTTCCAAGCTATGTAAGAAATGATTACCGAGTGATAGAGATATCAACATATGCGTAGTACAATGAACACTGAGTATCACCTGAACAACATTTTTTGAGTTAGCCAGGAATGATATTTGAGTTTGTTATGGTAGAGTGATCAAGGTAAAATGTTTTGGCCGACATTCATGTTTTGTATTTTGTTTGTTGAGTAAATCATGGAGGTGATTATGTACCTATGTTGTAATCATTAATCCCTATGTAACACTAAAAGCCAATAAGAAATTAGTAAAGATTAAGCGGAAAAAGGAGTTAATCTGAACCACAGATCTTGAATTTTGAAGTTGTTTTAGTTGTCTATATAAGGATAAGATCTAAACCCTAAAATGTATCAAGGAAGAGTATGTGAAGGGAATGAAGGATTAACAAGAGTGCACATTTATATAGAGTTCAATGACTGAGTCAAGTAGTGAAGGACATAACAAAGATAAACTTGATATAAGAGATCAAAACAATATTGTAAGGAGAAGATCTATTATCAGCATACTGTGCAAACCAAAGGATCGGGTACTAAGACATTCTAACAAATGTTTTAGGGTAAATCTATTAACCAAGTGGTTTTCACAGACCTATTGTAATATCTTAACCAAGTCCTTACTTTGTTGTAAGTTTCAAATCCTTTAGCAAGGTAGACTGTATAAGTCTTTTAGCTCTTAACAGGGTAGACCCCTCACAGGGTAGATCATATTTTGATCAAAGTTTTTAATCCCTAATAGAAAAACTTATTACTGCAATAGTGAAGATTTGTGCGTGTCATCCCCACCCCAATTTTACCTTTCAAGGGTTTTTAGGTAACCAAAATTACTGTTTTATGAGTACTTTCATGAATGATGCTTAGTATACTAGTTACTTTGTTTTGATGAAGTTTTGTTGATGCTATGCAAAAGTTTTATGGAATGTTAATATGGATTTGTAGGTGATATTTGATTTTCCCCCCACCTCTCAATATCACATTTCCCAACTATACTTCCAACACTAACCCCATCCTTCCCTTCCTTGTACTTTTTAGATCATACATGAGCATACTAGATTGAACCTCGGGTCAACACTTCATTACTTCAGGCAATATCTGGTATGTTCATCCACTTATGTATTTTTGCATTCATTCATATTATTTTTAAAAATTGGCTATACTCATATTCTTCTTGTGTCTGAGTCTTCTAGCTATGATAAATTTAATGTTGTAAATCTTGACATAGAATTCGATATCAACCTACCATATATATTCCAAATGATATAACTTCAATTGAAAAAATGTGCATATGAAATCTAGAGAAATACATTAATTTTATAGAGAATTCATGATTTATAATGCCCCTTGATTTATAGTGAATTCATGATTTATAATTCAGTTGTAGCAGCTCAATATGTTTCAACTCAAGAATACCCCTTACTTGGTTTCCTACAAAACCTTTAGTGAAATCTATCAGAAAATTAAAATTTTGGTCGAGGTAAGTGTATAAATGAAGGATGAAACACATAGGAAGCTATGAGAAACTATGAGAAGGTGACATGAAGCTAATGAAAGGGGGCATCCAAATTATATTAAATCATAGGGGATTCTCTTTGTTCCCTGCAATGGAGTGAGCTAATTATGAAAGTATAAATATATAATTTTAACAATGCATAAAGTCATTCACAAGATGTTATAAAAACACTCACAAGGCACGAGAACTATTTGACGAAATGCCACAATAGTGGTGTTTCATGCAATGCTGAGGTGTACTATTATGTGTAATGCTGAGATATTCAAAATATTGTTGGATGAATAGATAATTTTAACAATGTATAATGTCATTAACAAGATATAATGAAAATGATGGAGTGAACTATGTTTGTCTGATTATAAAGCTATTATCTTATGTCAAGTATCCCACACAATCACATGGATTTTCAAGCTCAAGTCAATACACCCCATAGATATTAATATCTTTTACCATTTGTAAAATATCTCTCTCATTTCCACCTATCTTTCTCATTGCATGAAGTGCAGGTACCAACAAATAGGTATTTTTCATTGTCTTATTCGAGTGAGGAAAATCTAGGAATGCAAGAAGAAAGTGAGAAATTTAGTACATGTAATTCAATGAGATCGACTTGAGGTCAAAAGATCAGAAAGAAACTCAGTAAACGTGTCATTCCCTGCAAGGAAACCGGGAAAGAGAAAGAATATTCTCTTTAGAAAAGAAAACCTAAGTAATGAATTTATGAAAATTTATGACATTTAAAAGATTAACATGAATAATGCATAATTTAACTTAGAATCCTTCCAAGTTTCCCTATGAGTAAAATGAACAATCCATTTAAGTTCATTAAGTGTACTAACAATATGATTAACTCTTAAAACATAACATTTGAAAATTCTTTAGAGAGAAATATAAATGCTTTCATTTGATTTCTAACCAATTGATCTCATCTATATTCCCTAAGAATTCTTTCATGATCAATATAACATTTAAAGCATAATCATAATAAAATATTTATCTAGGAGTTTGAACTATTTCACATATGAAATTAACACATTTGATTACTAAATTTTCGTGAACAACTGTAATGAGAAACATGCCACTTTGCTAGAAACACTTATGAAATGCCTTTTTCTTTTCAAATAATTTACATAAAGTTCACCATTCCCTTTTCTTTTCCCTAAATCTACCCATTCCCAAATACATCATTTTGAGATACATTAATGATTACATTACATTCATCTCCTCTAGGGAGGTTACAATAACTTTACATTGATTGATCCCTTTTCCATAGTCTCAAGATGGAGAGTGGAGGCGGAGTGAGCATTAGCATTATGGTTTCTGAGGGAGATGGAGATTTTGAGGATGGAGAGGTGGATGATGGTGATGCTACTAACTATGTTATGTCCCTTCTAATAGAAAGATCTATGTTGGGTAGACTTGTTCTTCATTGCAGGTGTTGGCTCCAGAGGGCTTCTTCAGGGTTGGAGTTGTGGGAGTGGAGCTCCTCATCAATCTTTGATCTTCTTCCTATGCTTGGGAAGGCTACTGGAGAGGCTCATGTTGGGGCCTTCCCCTCTTTTATTTGCATTGGCCTTCCTCTCTTGTGCCTTGTCCCTCTTCCTTGGTGTGAGGATGGTTGGGGTGGGTTCTATGGTAACAGGGCTTCGTTTTCCCTTCCACTTGCCTTCTTTGTTTGTGGTGAGTCCTTTCCCTAGGTGGGGATAGATCTGTTCACTCTTTGGTTACTCTCTTGGTGGATATTTCTTATTCCCCTCTCTCCATTTCCTTTTGTGAAAGGTTTCTCGGGGTTTCTTTGCTAGCCCTTGTTTCTTCTTTAGATTTTTTGGGTTGGATGGATGCTAGGATTCAACCTTCATTGTCACAGGGGATTCTCATTTTTATAGCTTTAAGTGAGCACTTTATTGATGCCCTGCAACTAAGCTTCTTGTGGTGTGTTCTACTTCCTAGTTCCTTACTATGGTGAGGTTTCTCTCTTCATCTGATGCCTTGGGTAGTAGGCTTGTTGTGCTGGAGTTTTGGCTTTCTCATCTCTCTCTTCTCTATGGAGTTGATCCCTATTGAGGTGGGGTCTCTTCCCTAGGCCCAATGGCTATTGATGGCTTCTCTTCTTCTTTCCTTGTTCCTGATTCCTACAAAGGTGGAGGCTCAGCCCATAGAGGGGGCTTTATGCTAGTCGAATGAGGTGTGGAGGAGTGTTGCTATTTGCCCATGGCCAGTGTTTGAGAGATTTATTTATGCCTATGTTCTCCACTTGTACTTTCTTTCTCTGGGAAGATTATGGCTTGGTGGATTGGGGATAATTTGTTTTCCCCATTTCTCTGGTTAAGTTTGGGGGAGGCTTTTGAAACCCTTATGTCTTGGCCCAGCTCAAGTTAAATCTATGTATTATTTTAAGCTATTGTTTTTATTATTGTCTGGTCCTACTAGGGTGGATGGGTTTTTTAACCATAATGTTGGTTCTTATTCTAGTTTCTAAACCTAGAATGGTTATGGTAACCATTTCAAAACCCATATTACTAGTTAGGGGTGCCTGAAAACCCTGGTTTTCTCTTGTTGGTGTAAATCTTTGGCTTCACTCTAATGATTTTATGTAGTGAGAGCCTTATTGTTTGCCCCTTGTATTGTTGTTGTTGTTATGATGTCTTAGGGCTGTCGGTAGTTCTACTGGGGGGATCTATGTTTACCTTCTTCTCCCAGCTGTCTCTTTTAAGGACTACACTAATTTTTTCTATCTTTCTCTGGGTTATAGTTCCCATCAAAACCTAAATGTATATGGTTTCGGGGCCCATTCAAAACCTATTTTTCCTAATCAAAAACTTTACATTGATTAAAAATAATGAAAGATTAATACAAAGTCTTCTCTCTTCAAAACTGGAACAATACGCAAGAAAGAATCCATAAGCTATGCAACTATGAAAGTTACCTCGATAAAAGATTTACCACCCAACCATGTGGATACCAAAATTTCCACTCCCCCATGCTAGGAGAAAAAACACCAAGGTCCACAAGGAAGTGATATCTAGGCCATACCTAGGGTTGGAGTAACCTTTCCCAAATAAAAATTGAAAATAAAATCAAAATACAAACCCCTTCCCAGAAGGTTCTAAGGCTAGGTAGAAACTCTAAGTGACAAGCTAGGTGAGTGTCATTGCATAGCCCTCACCCATTGGGTTGTCTTGGTACTAGCCACTCTGGGCCCCGGCCCCCAAGTAGGCACATGAGGAACTGAATACCTTTCATATAGACAAGTGTCATTCAATTGTACCTACACATAGGTACCTTCTCCCACTCCCATCCATAGCCTTTACTAGAAATAATGGCATATGTGAGGCATACATTAATATTTCTAGTGTTCGAACCCATTCCTATAAGTTTTAATTAAGTTATCACTTGTTAAAATAACTCTTGAGTCGGTTATACTGGTACTAGCCACTCAGGGCCCCAGCCCCACATTGAGAGCCACTCACCTAGTGTTCTTAGGTTTCCTACCCTTACCAAAACATCATAAACACATAACACTAAAATTTGGAGAGAGTTTTAGAGGGTTTTGGGTGTGGAAGAGAAAGGGGAATAAAGTTTTCTTTGAGTAAGAATGAAAACCTCTGCAACTTTCTTGTTCTCTCCCATGAGAGTATAACCAGCCCTTTTGTATTTGAAAAATCTCCATTCCAATGTAAATGTGATTGGAAATGGATTTATATAGTATTGGTTTCTTTTGTTAACCATTTCCATACATGTTTAATTTATTTTTATGAGGCTTTGAACAAAGGAAGTCATCATTTACATTGACTATCCATGTTATTGATTTGCTGCAATCAGTAAATTGTTTTGAAGTTTAAATAAGAACATAGGCTCTCCACTTTCTTTGGCTATTTTGGATTGTGGGAGAAGCCTATTCATGTATAAGTATGTTCCATTAAGTGTTTGAATGTAGGGATATACAGGAGGTTGAAGATATAGATCTCTGATTGTGAAATAATACGGTATCATAAAAAATGACCCTCAGTGGGGGGGCTATAGCTTTTAAACCAACCATTGGATTTTGATGATCTTTAAATATGTTTTGATAGACCTAATTACACCCATCCTCATTGGAGAGATTGAGGATATTTGGTCGATATCAAAAGTTATAGACATCTGAGTGTGGGTCTATCTAGAGGGTAGAAATATGTCACGTTAGGACAGTAACAGGTAAGATGATTGTTTCAATAAATTTGATTTGGTGTTGATGAATTTTA
>BSBK01007897.1:215000-232500 GCA_027943335.1 Chamaecyparis obtusa
AATCAAAAGACAGGTATCAGCTCCTAGAACTCCTGAGCAGAATGGAATAGCAGAAAGAAGAAACAGATCTATTATGGATTGTGCAAGGACTCTAATGATAGAAAAGAACATTGCTATAAAGTACTGGAAGGAAGCTATCAGCACTGCAGTTCATACCTTGAACCGAGTACAACTGAAGAAAGACACATTCAAAACTCCTTATGAATTATGGTATGGCTATAAACCTAATGTAAGTTACATGAAAATATTTGGTAGCAAGTGTTATATCTTAAAGGAATCCAAAAGAAATAAATTTGATGTGAAGAGTGATGAAGGAATATTCCTAGGATATTCTAGCAAAAGCAAGGCATACAAATGTCTGAACTTATCTACTCACAAAGTCATAGAAAGTATACATGTGAAATTTGATGAGTTTGCAAAAAAGACTGAGGAAGAAAGCAAAAGGGAACCTGAGAACTACAGAAGATTCGTTTACATTGAACCTGAAACATTGACAGACACAACTATCAATAAGGAAGCTATATCTACCGAGCCGAGCACAGTTACCGAGTCACAGGAAGAAGTTCAAACTGAGTCACAGGAAGAAATTCAGACTGAGTCTCAGCCTGAAGTTACCGAGCAAATATCTACCGAGCCCGAGCAACCTGAAGAAGAGATCCTAGAAGACAACAGCATGAATCATTCAAAAGGCAAGGAATCTATACTAGCCAAATATGTCAGAAGACATCATACACCAGATCAAATCATTGGAAACAAATCAGATGGCACTATGACAAGAAGCAAGCTAAAAGGTACATGTCTACTTACTGATTTTGAACCTAGAAATATCAAAGATGCATTAGAGAATGAAAGTTAGATTGAAGCAATGAATGAAGAATTAGAACAAATACAAAAGAACAAAACTTGGACTCTTGTACCTAGACCTAAAGATAAGAATGTAATTGGAACAAAATGGGTATTCAGAAATAAACTGAATGAAGATGGTCAAGTATCTAGAAACAAGGCTAGACTGGTATGTAAAGGTTATTCTCAAGAAGAAGGTATAGATTATGGAGAAACTTTTGCTCCTGTTGCAAGATTAGAAGGTGTAAGAACTCTACTTGCTTATGCAGCACACAAAGGATTTAAGGTATATCAGATGGATATAAAATTTGCATTTCTCAATGGAATTCTTGATGAAGAAGTCTACATTGAACAACCTGAAGGTTTTGTTGATCCAGACAAAAGGGACATGGTCTGCAGGTTACACAAAGCATTATATGGTTTAAAACAAGCTCCTAGAGCATGGTATAAAAGACTCCATAACTATTTAATCCAGATTAATTTCAAAAGAGCTAATGATAACAGCAATCTGTATATCAAAGAAGGACCGGATGACAAAATTGTACTGGCAGAAATATTTGTGGATGATACTATATTTACAGGGAATGAGGATCAGTGCAAAGAATTTTCAGAACAAATGAACAGAGAATTTGAAATGTCTATGTTTGGTTTAATAAAATTCTTTGTTGGTCTTCAAATTTAGCAAAGCAAAAATGGTATATACATTACTCAATCAAAATACATTAAGGAGATACTTAAGAAGTTTGGAATGGAAGATTCAAAACCAGTTGGTACACCCATGTGTACTGGACTGAAACTTACCAAAAATGATGATTCAAAAGAAGTTGATCAGACCCTATACCGATCTATGATTGGAAAATTATAGTATGTGGTACATACAAGACCTGATATTGCCTTAGCAGTCGGTATAGTAGCTAGATTCTCAGCAAAACCTAAGGAAA
Source organism: Chamaecyparis obtusa (assembly GCA_027943335.1). Taxonomy (NCBI): domain Eukaryota; kingdom Viridiplantae; phylum Streptophyta; class Pinopsida; order Cupressales; family Cupressaceae; genus Chamaecyparis; species Chamaecyparis obtusa. The sequence goes on from BSBK01007897.1 coordinate 216,785, forward strand.
ATCACATGATGGCAATCAAAAGAATCTTAAGATACTTAAGAGGAACTGAAGAGTATGGTTTGTGGTATAAATTTGGAGGCAATCTAGACTTGAAAGTGTTTACTGATGCTGAATGGGCAGGAAACATTGATGACAGAAAAAGCACAAGTGGTGGAGCATTTTTTCTTGGAAAAAGATTGGTATCCTGGACTAGTAAAAAGCAGAATTGCACATCTCAATCCACAGCTGAAGCAGAATATGTTGCTGCTGCAGTAAACTGTTCAAATATTGTTTGGTTTAAACAGCTATTAGAAGGTATGAAGGTTGAAATCAAAGAACCAGTTGTTATATTTTGTGACAATACCAGTGCAATAAACATTTCTAAGAATCCCGTGATGCATTCCAAAACCAAGCACATTGCTATTAAATATCACTTTGTCAGAGAATTGGTGCAGGACAAGGAAATCAGATTAGAATATATTCATACAAAAGAACAGATTGCAGACATTTTTACCAAACCATTACCTAAGGATGCATTTGTGTATCTAAGAGGTAAGTTAGGGGTCATTCCCCTATCTGAGGCTCACTAAATACATTTTTAGTGATGCATCAACCAGAACATGATTAAAAATCAACTTGTTGATGCAGCATATTAAAGGAATCATTGCATATGAATCAGTACTTGAGGTACATTAATTTCACCGGTAATATGTGAATTATCTTTGGCATATGTTGTCAAAGAGGGAGTGTTTGCTATGTCTTTACTATTGCTTTCAAGAAATTTATAGTCAGAAGGAAGAATTTTCAGGATACAGGAAGTTTATTGACAGAGGGAGGTTTGAATCTAAACCGAGCTAACTCTTTCAAATTTCTTGTGTTATGACATATTGTGTTTCCATCAATGCCAAAGAGGGAGATTGTTGGAAACAATTGTCTGAAGGAAATTGCTACTCAATTATGTATTGTCTTTGATGTCACACTATGTCATAATCCGCAGCAATCTGCTTATACCGAGCTCAGTCGGTCTTCTTGTCAGGGATATTAGTGTTTACCGAGCCCACTCGGTTGTCGAAGAAAGTCTAGTGTTTACCGAGTTCACTCGGTTGCCGAAGAAAGTCTAGTGTTTACCGAGTTCACTCGGTTGCCGAAGAAAGTCTAGTGTTTACCGAGTTCACTTGTTTGCCGAAGAAAGTTAGTATTTACCGAGTTCAGTCGGTTATCAAAGGAGAAGGATTGTTGGTGTTTACCGAGTTCCCTCGGTCTCTGGAAAATTATAAAGATATGGTCACCGAGCACTGTCGGCCCTTGAAGGATTTTTGCAAATAGAGTTTACTTAATTCAACCGACTGTTATACTAAATAATGACGATTTGACTAATCCAAAATCATATAAATAAAAGGTCAAATGTGAAAAGTAAATAAGAACACAGCAGAAGATTTACAGAAGAAGAGAAGGAAAGATATATGCGAGTTTGTGAAGGATGTTCAGATATCCTTGAGGAGCAGCAGAGATTTATTCGATCAGAGAGGATCAGACTTATGCAGAACAGAGATCTGTAATCAGCAAGACAGTTGCATTATTATACGGTCACTTTTTCATTGTTACCTTCTTATCATTGTAACAGTGAATTCTAAATCTCTTAACCGAGTTGGTTTAACAGCCATAATATAAATCCTCTAACAAGGTGACAATTCCATTGAATTGTTTTCAAGACCTCTTACCAGGCCACTCCTAGCAGGGTGTTTTAAATCCTCTAACAAGGTCACACCTAACAGTGTGTTTTGTAACCTTTTACCAGGTTGGCTTCTAACCGGGCATCACTTCAGAAAAGTGAAAATCAGTATCTAGATACATTGGTGGTTTTTCCCATATTGGGTTTCCACGTTAAATCTTGTGTCTCTTGTGTTCTTAATTGCTTTCTCAATCATTTACATGCACTGATGAATATCTAAAGATATTATTGCTAATACTTTCTACATCTTCAAAGTTACCTGCGATCTACTTACCGAGTACTAAAACAGACAACATTGTTAAGATATCTTAAAGGATCTGCAAAGAATTAATAGTCAAGGTTTTTATGGTTGACTGATCACCCCCCCCCCCCCCTCTAAGTCACTTCATCCATATTCCATCAAGATATTCCTAGAGAAGTTCTGAGATAGGTAGCTATCAGAGCACTATAGATAGTGGCATATTGATGAGTTCCATGAGCTCCAACAGAGGGGACTCATAGTACTATAGTATGAGACCCATTTTCTTGAGTTGTTACCCTTATGTAGACTACATGAAGGATGAAAAGATATGATTCAACTATTTTTTTAAGGGAATCAATGATTGGATAGAGGGACAGGTTCACATGACCTCACTAGGGACCCTTTGTGAGGTAGTAGAGATGGCTTTAGTTGCAAAAGATATTCGGGGTAAGTCTAGGGACACTCATGATAGGCCTCAGAACTATAACTCTGCATCACAGTCATAGGGGCACCAAAAGTTTCACTAGAAGGGTAATAACAGGAATTCTTTGAGGTCTTTTAATAAGAACCCACACTAGCAGACTCAACAAAACTAGAAACAAAAACCACAGGGTCAGTAGGACTCTAAGCCCAAATAGTGGCAGACATAGGGACCAAGGAAGGATTAGTGACAATAGTATATAGATGCACCCCCAGCATGGACTCAGTAGTCCTCTCAGGGTGGTTTCAATGGTTCTAGTAGGACCCAAGGATAGCAGTTCTCTAGGCCACAGGGAGTTCATACTTTCACACATGGTCCTTGCTATACATGTGGTGGCATGGGGCACTTAGCTTGTGATTATCCTCAGAGTTGGAGGATGGGCAGTCAGCACATGGAAGCTTTGAAGCCTATAGTTGGAGACTTTGGAAAGTCTCACAGAGTATTTGTAGCAGTTGGTAATTGCCAGGCTGAGCACAAGGCCACACTGATAGAGGTTGTAGGTATGATCAACGGTATTAGTGTTACCATGTTGTTTGATTCTAGTGCTACTAATTCTTTTATATCTCCATTTGTTGTGGAGCATTGTGGCCTTGTGGAAGCTAGATAGGAAGTTAGTTGGGAAGTGGAGTTAGCATCAGGGTCTAGAGTGTTAGTCAACTCCTTAGTGAAGGATAGTCGGGTGTATATTGGTGATTTTATCACTATTGTGGATCTTTATATCACACCTCTTAGTTCCTATGACATAGTACCTGGCATGGATTGGCTTTATGCCCAGAGAGATAAGTTAGATTGTTGATAGAAGAGGATTGAGTGCCTTAATGATCATGGTACACCTATTATGATTTGTCAGATTTAGAGAGGCATCTCTCTTTGTATGATCTCTACCATGCAGTTCAAGCGGAGCATGCAGAAGGGATGTCATATTTTTTCTATTACTATTAGTGATAGAGAGTATGAGGAGGAAAGGGAACCATCCCTTGATGATTATCCTATACTTCAAGAATTTGCAGATGTGTTTCCTACTGAGCTTACAGGCATGCCTCCTCATAGAGTAGTAGATTTCCATATAGATCTTGTACCAAGAGTTGCACCAGTTTCAAGGGCACCTTATAGGATGACCACTAATGAGCTTAATGAGCTCAAGATTCAATTAGAGGAACTTTTGGGATGGGTAAAATTCACCCTAGTGTTTCACCTTAGGGTACAGATGTGATCTTTGTTAAGAAGAAGGATGGATCCTTGCAATTATGTATGGATTACCAATAGCTTAATAAGCTTACCATCAAGAATCAGTATCCGTTCCCCATGATTGATGATTTATTTGATCAACTTAAGGGTGATAAAGTGTTTTCCAATATTGATCTTAAGTTAGGTTAGCATCAGTTACGGATTATTGACAGTGATATCCCTAAGACTGCATTCTATATCAGATATGGGCATTATGAGCTCACAGTTATACCTTTTGGACTCACCAATGCTCCAACAGTTTTCATGAGCCTTATGAATGGGGTATTCCGCACCTTCCTTGATAAGATTGTAGTTGTGTTCCTTGATGATATCCTGATTTATTCATGGGATGAAGATGAGCATGAAGAGCACTTGAGACAGGTATTGAAGTTTCTTAGAGATAATCAGTTGTATGGTAGTTTGTCCAAATGTTTGTTCTATAGGACAGAGATTCATTACCTTGGGCATGTTATTTTAGGAGATGGAATATCAGTAGATCCATCTAAGATTAGAGCCATCATGGATTGTCCTGCACCTACTTCTATGACTGAGGTCAGGAGCTTTATGGGATTAGTAGGATATTACAGATGTTTTGTAGAGGGTTTTTCTAGAGTGGTACATCCCATCACTTCTCTTTAGCATAAGGGAAACAAATTTGAGTGGATTGAGAAGTGCGAGAGGGCCTTTTAGGAACTTAAGAAGGCACTTACTAGCAGTCCTATTCAAGTAGTGCCTGATCCTTTAGCAAATTTTTTTTTATGCATAGATTCTTCCTTAGATGGTTTAGGAGTAGTTCTTATGGAGAACGCATGAGCCATTGCATATGAGTCTAGAAAAATTAAGACTTGTGAATTTAATTACCCCACTCATGACCTTGAGTTAGCTACATTGGTTCATGTTTTAGTAAGATGGTGGCATTTCCTTTTAGGTCATCAGTTTAAGCTTCATTCTGACCATCAGAGTTTATAGTATATCTTCTCTCAGTCAAACCTGAATGCACATTAGTGTAGGTGGATGGAATTCCTATGTGAGTACAATTTTGATGTCCATTACATCAAGGGGAAAGAGAATGTGGTTTTTCAATTCCTTGAGTAGGAGACATAATGGGGCCTACTCTATGACAACACGTACAAAATTGAGAGATTAGATATTATATCACTTGCATGAGGATGTTTGGTATCCAGAGGTTAGTTAGATTATTCAGTCTTAGAGAACCCTTAAGGGTAAGTATTCATGATATTCCCTAGATTCTGATGGGCTTTTACACCATAGAGGATGCATCTATGTCCCATCCTCTATAGATTTGTGAGTTTTCATCATGATAGAGGCTCATAGAGCCCCTTATGCAACACATCCCAAAGTCAAGAAGATGTATACTGATTTGAGGCAGTTATATCATTGGTCAGGGATGGGACAAAAAATAGCTAAGATAGTTAAGGTAGAACATCATTAGAGGGTTAAGGTAGTGCATCATCATCCTAGTGGTTTGATTCAGCCTCATGAGATACCAGAGTGGAAGTCAGATTTTATTTCTATGTATTTCATCATTCTCCTTATGTCATCTTGATGTCATGATGCCATTATGGTGACAGTTGAAAAGCTAACCAAAGTAGCTGACTTCTCACCCATTTGGACCACTTTTATAGCCGCAAGATTAGCATAGGTTTTCTTGTGGGATATTTTTAGACTTCATGGCATACCTCATAATATTATTTATAATCAAGATTCTCTCTTCACATCATCTTTCTAGAGAGGATTACAGACAACTTTGGGCACTAAGCTCAAATTTAGTATTGCTTATCACTTAGAGACCCATGGTTAGGCAGAGAGGTTAAATCAGGTATTGGAGGATATGCTCCACATGTATGTCATGGATCATCAGACTAGGTGGGAGGAGTACCTTCATTTGGTTGAGTTTGCCTACAATAATGGGCATCACACTTGTCTAGGTACGTCTCCCTATTAGACATTATATGCCAAACCATGCAAGACACCATCGAGTTGGGACCGCATTGAGGATAAAGTTTCTTTAGGTCCTGAGTTAGTGTGAGAGTTGTAATAGTAGGTGACTTTTAATAGACAATGTCTGAAGGAGGCATAGGATAAACAAAAGAAGTATGTAGATGCCCTGAGGGAAGATCATAGTTATCAAGTTGGAGATAGAGTCTTTGTAAGAGAGAAACCACATAAGATTGCAATCCAATTTGGAAAGGGCTCTAAGTGTGATGCCCAAAAGTTGGGGACAAAACACAACCAACAAAAAGCATCAATTTATCAATATCAAATTTAAGAGGTCTAAGATAGGTGATAAATTTTCTTCTTGATTGCAATACCAAAAATCAAATACATACAATGATCTTTCACAGTATATAATCACAATGAGATGAAAACTTGCTTCTCTTTTGAATTAACCAAGAACACTTTACATATTGTCTTTCTTTACAATTAAGGGAATTCACATCTTTGCTCCATTTCATAAGCTATTCAAATTACAATGAATGATAAATATAAACATCAAGCTTTCTTCCTCCATATCATTTCAATATATGAAAAAAAAGTGTGCCAAAGGAGTGATTGAATTACAACTTTCACATCTTACAATTATGCTCATACATCAAAGTATGGTTTCATCCAACATGCATAACCAAGGAATTGAGCTCCTTCCAACTTCATTCACTTGAACCTTGACTTCAAAACCTGTCATGAACAAATAGGATAGGAACCATGGGATGCTCACCTCCCATCCAAGGCCTCTCATGAGGCCACCCCCGAGCTTGGGGAAACCACAATGAACAGGTAACAAACACTCATACACAAAACACTACAAGAACATAAACATATGAAAAACCCAAAAACCCTCAAGGTAAAAACTAAGGAATTCAATGAATATCCTTTATGGGGTGTGAGTGGGCAAATCATGGAGAAAACCATTGCATAACAAAACAAGGCCACACATGGACCCAAATATTTCTATTTCATACAAGGCTCACATGGCCATTCTTCCCTCCTTATACCCCCATTGCCACAAGGGCTAAATGCAAGGTTTCTTGGGGAAAATCACTCACCCAAGTTCATCTTTCCTCTCACATGGAGGAGACTCTAAACATGGAGTTGCCTCCATTTTCACACCCCCTCTTGACTTCTCTTCCCTCCCAAGGGTGAGTGAGTCCAAGAGATACAACCCAAAATCCAAATTACAAAGAAAATACATTGCATGCTTTCTCTCACCATGACCAACCATGGGAAGCTAAAACACAACATAAAACAAAGCAAGCTTCCTCCATGACCAACCATGGGGAGCTAAAAACATCAACACAAAACTTATACAACTTCCAAAACCATGAGAGCAAGGCTTCCTACCTCAAGTCCAATGCTAATGGAAGGATTGTTGAGCCCTTATGCAAACTCCAAGCTTTCCTCTAACTTTCTGGAACTCTCTAAAAAATAGAGAATGGGTGAATGCCCTATCCTTTGCCAAAATTCCTCTAAAAAGGCCTCTAAAACCTACCCCAACAAACCTCATTAATTAGGCCCTTCAAGCAAGTTGCAAATTCGTTCAAGGTTGCACATGAATTTTTAAAAGGGTCTAAAAGTCAATTTTAGGCTAATAATAAGGTGAAAATACCCCTAACCCATGGGTAGATAGAATGGGTTAACTAATAAGGAATAAAACCACTTACTAAAGCCACTATAACCCTCTCAAATTCACTTCTAAGAATAAGATCAAGAATGGGAAATGGAAACTGCATAATAATTCCTATGGCAAAAAGGCGTGCAAGATTTCCCTAAAACTCCTAGAATATGCTCTCACACAACACTCGACATACCTTGATAACATTTAACATTAGTGTCAAGTGACACTTTACGAAATAACATTTCACACAAGGTACGTCCAATGTCACAACACATAACATTAATACACACATACATTTCAGATTACTGTTACGAATAAAAATACTTAACAACGAGGCCTCAGGTCTCTTAATAGATGGGGCCTTGGTTTAACTGGTTGCCCTACGTTCAAAGTGATTTCCCCGAATGTGTTTCCATGGTCCTTCCACCTGCAATACCTCAGTGCAGCATCAGTAATTCAAAGAAGAAATCCAATACATTAAACATACATGATATAACAATAATCATTCAATTGCATATAATATTCATAATTACATTGCATAATTCAAATGAAATTCCATAGCATATTTCAAATATCATCAAGATCATCGGGTTCACAAAACATCATATAATAACATGAACCAAATCCACACACTATGGATCCCATATGCAGAATCATCAAAATGAATAGTCTAACGAGTCAACATAGTATATCAGGAGTCGACAGAGTCCAAGTATCTCTAAAAACATAATCAAAATGATAGGCTAATATCTATAAAATAGGATCACTATGTGGGCCAAAAGTGGGCCTCACACTAAGCTTGCACCCAAATTTGTTGGTCCTTTTGATATTCTTGGGTGGATAGGTCATGTCGCCTATCGCCTTGCTTTGCCACTGAGCCTATTACACATTCAAGATGTTTTTCATGTGTTAGTGTTGAGGAAGTATATTTTTGATGAGAATCATATCATAGATTGGGATTCTTTGTAGGTGGAGTCAAAAAATTAGTTGGCTTTGGAGCCCATCCACATTTTGGTATGCCAGATGCCAGCACTTTGAGGTCAAGATCTGGACTAGGTTAGGGTCCAGTGGGATTGATATGATGAGCTTACTGCATCATGGGAAGATGCATCATAGATGAGAGAACAATATCCCCATCTTTTTGGTGAACTCTAGGAGGAATTTCATGTGTAGGGGGGGAGGATGTGAGGCCTCACCCTGAGCCTGTCATATCAATTCCATTTGTGCATTTGAGATAGACTTATTTGATGATTATATTTTGATGCTTTATGGATTACTGATACTTTATATTATGGTCTCTTCACCTTAGAGGTTAGATGCACATTCAATTTTGTTATTTTGATGAAACGATGATAGCTATTTGGAACCCTTATGTGTGATTAAGTGGATTTTATCAATGATTATGATGTCATGATGATATTTAATTGTAATTGAATTATATATGCAATGATTATGTTATAAGCTTAATTTAGTGATGAATTATTTATTTCATGAGGAGTTATATGTATGTTATAGATGAATGATTATGCCATGTGAATTATGATATTTCAAATGAATTATCTTGATCATTAATGTTATGAATTTACATGTATTTATTTCCTTGGACTACTGATGTTGGACTTTAGTGTGTAGCGAATTAGACCATGGTAAATTCAGGGAACCAAAGCATAGACCTATGTGAAAATTAGTTTGAGCCAAGGTTTCTTCTACTGAGAGGCACAAACTTTGTTGTATCATATTTTATTCAATATAGTAATGTGCATGAATGTATTTAATTTATATGTTTAATTGTTAATGTAATTTATATTCAGTGTGCCCAAGTAGATATGCCACATGGCTTGCAATGTGTCATTCTTGGTTGTTTCACTTGACACTTGTGTGTGCACTTGTGGCCATGACATGTCCACTTGGGGATTGGATGCCCATCAACCTAGGATATTACCCTTGAGTATCCCCATGAGAATCCCTTAGTTAGGGAGTTTGAGGTGGAGTCATTTCATAAATTTTGAATTTGAATTTTACATGGGTTTTTAGGGGGCTTAAAAGGTGCCTAGGGGTGTGTTTAGGCCATTTTTAGTAATCTCACTTGATATACCTATGGGTAAGGGGCATTTTTAACCATAGGACTACCCAAAGTTGACCAAAAGACCTCTGCAAAACTTGGATTTTTAAAATGGTCGAAAATTCACTTTTGAAGCAAGGCCTTGGTTAGAGCTCCATCCAATTAAAATGCAAGTATTTGGTCCACTTTTTTGGACAAACTTTTTAGGAGTCTATATTTAGAAACCATGTAAGAAACTTGGGAAGACCATCCAATGAGAATGAGATCCTATCTCTAGGAAATTGTGTGAAAGCCTTTTTAGAGGGGACTCTTCTTTTGGAAGTGTTTGAACACCCACTCTCTAACTTAGAGACATAGCCAATTTGGAGAAAGGAGACTTAGGAAAAAGAGGAGGCTCTTCATCAATTTACTTCCACAATCTTAGATCTAGGTTGGTGGCATTATTCATTTTACTTGTGATGTTTTCATGTGGAATAGTTCTCAAGAATATTTTCATTGTTGCATGGAGAAACTAGTTATTGTGTTATTATGTGCTTATAATGGAGGAATATTGTTATTTTGTGTTAGTAGATGCTATGTGAATCATGAGCTTGTTGTAGTGCATATTTTCTTTGTGTTTTAAATGTAAAGTTTTTGAATTTTTGAGTTCTTGTTTTGTATTGTATTAAGGGAGTTTTCTCAAGGCCACACTCACCCTTGGGAGGGAAGAGTAACCTTGGGGCTTAAAGGAATTTTTGGACAACCATGGGTGTAGATTCTCTGCTTGGTATGAAGAAGGAAGAAACATGGATGTATGGGCTCCATGTAGCCATTTATTTTTTATATTTTGGGGGCATAAGGTATTGTATGGCTTGAAGCCTTGGGGGTCATAAGGAGTTTTGTTGGGCTGGGATTTGGTGGCAAGATGTGTGATGAGAAAGCCAACTTGATGCAGGAGCATCCTGGGTGTAAGAGCAATCTTGCATCACCAAAAAAAAAATTAAAAAAATAAAAAATTTATTTTTATATTCAATAAGGGTTATTTTGTGTAGAGCTGCTATTTATGGAAAGTTACTATTATTGGTAATTTTCGTATGTGCTCAGAATGATCTGATTTCTTTCCTGGAGGTTCATTTTAGTCATATAAGTCTGCCAGTAAAGTTTCATTGCCAGATCAAGTGTATATTGGAAGATATTGAGGATTTTCGGTTTTGGCAGCAGGATACAGAAACTTTGAACTCAGTTTTGAAGGCTTTAGAGGCCTCGGATGAGGTCAAAAATTTGGGTGACGGGCGCTTGCGTGGGTCAAGCCTATAGAGCGCTTCGTGACATTTCTGAAATGGGGTTATAATAGCCGATCGGATCAACTAGTGATGACTTATGGTCTTCGGAAGTTGGGCCGCCTGAAATGGCAGAAAATAATTTTCTTCAAAATTTTTGTTCGGGTTTCAAAGGTTATCTTGAGCTGACTATGATGTAATAAAATGTAAAATAAAATAATTCTAAGTTTGGTCGGCCTTATTGGCTAAAATTTGGGAACCTTCCCAGGCGGTGGAAAATTGCCTATATAAGGAAGGCTGTATTATTGTCTTAGGCAGTTCAGAATAGTTCTGGGTAGTAGATCTGAGGCTTTGTCCTACAGAATATTGTAAGGAATGCCCATGTGGCTTTGCATATTGTAATTCTGAAAGTTTGTAAATCCACATTTGTGGAGATAATAAGAAGCCAATTTTCTGTTCTTGCATATTATTGTTGTTATTTCTCTATTTCTGCTATGTGTTTGTGGTATTAAGGGGAGCACCCTTCATCAAGTGGTATCAGAGTAGGGGTTCTTGAGTGTGTAAATAGATCACCGACTATGAGGTAGTTTGCACCAGGACCGTGGTTAGGGTTTCAGCACGCATCACGAAAATGCCTCCACGAAGAGAACGTGGTAGAAGACCTGGTGCTGTGACACCTGAGGTTAGAGAGCTGAAGAGACAAGTGCGAGCATTGAAAGAAGAGATTCGCAGAGGAATGAATCTTAATGTCAGAGATGAAAGTGAGGATGAAGCCGAAGAAGAATATCAAGAAGGAGAAGCTTAAATTGTGAACCAGGAGGAAGAAAGACTTTTTCGGGCAATTTCCAAGATTGGGAAAAGACCTAAGATTGAGGTTCCCATATTTTCTGGAAATCTTAACCCAGAGGAATTGATCGACTGGATCAATGAATGTGAGGAATATTTTGAGTATGAAGATGTTGAGGATCCTGATAGAGTCAAATTTGCGAAGGCCAGACTGAAAGGTCATGCGAAGATATGGTGGCAAGAGATTTAGTTGGAGCGAAATAGAAGGGGAAAGGAGAAAATCATGAGATGGGACCGAATGGTGGATAAATTGAAGTGACAGTCCATTCCTGTTGATTATGAGCTTGACCTACTGAAGAAAATGCAGAGTTTGAAGCAAGCGGGAAGATCTGTTCAGGAGTATACAAAGGAGTTCTATCGACTTCTCATCAGAACAGGCCATGCAGAAGCTGATAAGGAGAAAGTTTCCCGATACCTTAATGGGTTAAGGCCAAGCATTCAGGAGGAGCTGAATCTGGTTCGAATGAACAGTATTGAAGAGGCATACCAGTTTGCCCTAAAACTAGAGGAAAAGCTGAACAAGAAGTTTGAGAGAAGACAAAATGGAAGAGGTCGCGGTAGATGGTTTGGTGGACAGTCATATGGTGGCCAAAATGAAGATCCAAAAAAGAAGGATGAGGACAGTAGCAATCAGAATTAGCGAAGAAATAATTTCAATCGCTTCCAAGATCAGAATAATAGAGATCAGAGAGGAAGAGGAAGAGGACAAGGATCTGGAAGAGGTGGCTTCCGTGGAACCTGTTTTCACTGTGGAGAAGAAGGTCATAGGGCATTTGAATGTCCTCAGCGCCAAGGCAGAACAGACAAAAGAAATGAAGGCCAGGCCAGAGTTGCACATGTAGATGAAGATGCTAGATCGTCAAATTCTAAAGATGCTGAATGAGGAGAAATGCTAATTAACAGAAGAGTCTTGCTGAGTGGTGAGAATGAACCTGAACAAAAGAGGAGCTTGTTTCGCACCAGGTGCAAGTGTGAAGGTAAATGTTGTGATGTGATTATTGATAGTGGAAGCACTGACAATTTGGTGTCAGAAGAGATGGTGACAAAGTTGAAGCTCAAGAGACAGAAACACCCACATCCATATCAGATTGCCTGGGTACAGGATGACCATAAGGTCGTGGTCAATGAACAATGCCTGGTGAAGTTCAAGATTGGCGGATACCAAGATAAGGTATTGTGTGATATCATATCTATGGATGCATGTCATATGTTGTTGGGTAGACCGTGGCAGTTTGATAGATGTGCTGTAAATGATGGTCGTGCGAATACTTATTCCCTGACAAAGGATGGAGTGAGACATAAGCTAAAGTCATTAAAGGAGACCGAAGAAAAGGTATGTGGTAATGCAAAAATAATATTTGTTGATGGAAGAAAATTCCTAGATGGTATGAGGCATGAGCATGTGTGTTTTTCTTTAATTCCAAAAGTTGGTAAAGAAGAAGCAGAGGATGTACCTGTAGAGGTTGCAGATTTGTTGAATGAGTTTCAGGATATTGTATCTGATAATGTACCTGATGGATTACCACTAGTAAGGAAGATCAGTCATCAGATGGATTTGATTCCAGGAGCCAGTTTGCCAAACAAGGCAGCACATAGAATGACACTAGCAGAAAGTGAAGAGTTGAACAGACAAGTACACAAGTTATTGCAGAAAGGGTTGATTCGAGAGAGTCTGAGTCCCTGTGCTGTACCAGCGGTATTAGCACCAAAGAAGAATGGAGAGTGGAGGATGTGTACAGATTCTAGAGCAATAAAGAAGATCACAATCAAGTATAGGTTTCCATTGCCACGAATGGATGATATTATGGATTGTTTGAGTGGAGCTGTGTATTTCTCAAAGATAGATCTGAAGAGTGGATATCACCAAATTCGGATCAGAGAAGGAGATGAATGGAAGACTGCCTTCAAGACAAAGGAAGGACTATATGAGTGGTTAGTCATGCCTTTTGGGCTAACCAATGCACCGAGCACTTTCATGCGGCTCATGAACGAGGTTCTGAAAGAATTTCTGGGTAAGTTTGTCATTGTTTACCTAGATGATATTTTGATTTTTAGCGAGACATTGGAGGAACATATGATGCATATTCGTATGGTGTTTGAGAAGTTGAGAGATGAGAAATTGTTGATTAATTTGAAGAAGTGCAGTTTTGTGAAGAAAGAGTTAGTGTATTTGGGATTTATAGTTTCAGCAGAAGGTCTAAAAATGGACCCAGAGAAGGTACAGGCTATCCTTGAATGGCCTACTCCAAGGAGTGCTACTGAGGTAAGGTCTTTTCATGGTTTGGCTAGCTTTTACAGAAAGTTTATAAAAAAATTTAGCAGTATTTGTGGACCCTTGACTGAAACAATGAGAGGGGATAGAAAAGAGTTTAAGTGGACTAATGGGGCAGAAAAGAGTTTTCAATTGTTGAAACAAAAAGTTACAGAACAACCTGTTTTAGCACTTCTAGATTTTAATAAGGTGTTTAAAGTAGATTGTGATGCTAGTGGTACTGCAATAGGAGCTTTTATGAGCCAAGAAGGTAAACCTGTTGCTTATTTCAGTGAGAAGTTAAATGATGCCAAGAAGAAATATTCTGTTTATGATCAGGAATTTTATGCTATAGTTCAGGCATTAAAGAAATGGAGACATTATCTACTTCCTAAGGAGTTTGTTTTGTATACGGATCATCAAGCTTTGCAATATTTGAATAGTCAAGGAAAATTGAATCAAAGGCATTTGAAATAAGTTGAGTTTTTGTAGAGTTATACATTTGTTTTGAAACATAGGAGTGGAAAGTCTAACAGGGTTGCAGATGCTCTTAGCAGAAGGCAACTATTGCTGATAGAGATGTAGATTGAGGTGGTTGGGTTCAAGGAACTCAAAAATTTATATCCAGAGGATCCTGATTTTGGTGAAGCTTGGAAAGCTTGTACAGAACCTGTTACTCTAGACAGGACGAAATGGTTGGATTTCATCATCCAGGATGATATGCTATTCAGAGGGAGTCATTTGTGCATTCCACGAAGTTCTATGAGGGAGAATCTCATCAAGGAGAAGCATAGCGGAAGATTGGCTGGACATTTTGGTCATGATAAAAATCTTGGTTTGGTTAGTGAGAATTATTATTGGCCACAGTTGCAGCAAGATGTGAAGATGTTTGTACAGAGTTGCAGAGTATGTCAGATGGTGAAAGGAGTGAAGCAGAATACAAGGTTGTATCATCCATTACCTATACCAGAGAAGCCTTGGGAGGATATCAGTATGGACTTTGTTTTTGGTTTACCAAGGACACAGCAGGGACATGATTCAATTTTTGTGGTGGTTGACAGATTTTCAAAAATGACACATTTCATTCCCTGCAAGAAGACTAATGATGTTGTTCATGTAACAAAATTGTTTTTCAGAGAAGTAGTGAGACTTCATGGTTTGCCAAAGACCATAGTTCCAGATCGGGACACTAAGTTTGTTGGATATTTCTGGCATACATTGTGGAAGAAGTTGAAGATAGATTTGAAGTTTAGTTCATCACATCATCCACAGACTGATGGACAGACAGAGGTGGTGAATAGAAGTTTGGAAAATTTGCTGAGATATTTGGTTGGAGATAAGCCAACAGGATGGGATTTGATTTTACCACAGACAGAATTTGTATACAATAATTCTGTCAATAGAAGCACTGGTAAATCACCATTCCAGATTATATATGGAAGTAGTCCAAGAAATGCATCTGAATTGAGGAAGATAAATAAAGGAGAAATAAGTAGTGCTGAAGCTGAGGATTTTGCAGAACACTTGAAGAACATCCATGGGGAGGTGAGGAAGCATATTACCAAGATGAACGCACAGTACAAGGCTAAGGCAGATGAGAAAAGGAGGTATAAGAAATTTCAGGTTGGTCATGAAGTCATGGTTCATTTGCGGAAGGAGCGGTTCTAGTTGGTACATATAACAAGCTGAAAATGAAGAAGTTTGGACCATGTAGGATACTGAAGAAACATGATTCAAGAAATGCATATGAGGTAGAATTTCCTACTGAGCTAAATATTTCACTAGTATTTAACATTTCAGATCTGACAGAGTATCATGAAGGAGGTGTTGAAGATGAGATCACAGCAGCACAGTGGAGTATTCCAGCAACTAGTTCAGACACTAAGGAGATCGAAGATATACTGGACAGTCGTGTTGGCAGAAGCACAAGGAACAGGACATATGAAGAATATCTGGTCAAGTGGAAAGGATGACCTATTGAAGATTCATCATGGCTGACAAAGG
>BSBK01007897.1:237500-280686 GCA_027943335.1 Chamaecyparis obtusa
TTACAAATTGAACTAAAATTCCTAATGAAATTTTGGTAAAAACTTGCCAAACCATGAAATGATCTTACCTCACTAGCATTCTTGGGTGTAGGCCAATTCAAAATAGCTTCAACCTTTTCAGGATCCATTTTCAAACCATTAGCTAAAATCAAAAATCCTAAATACACAATCTCCTCTTTTATGAAAGAAAACCTTTTAAGGTTAATCAACCACTTTTCTTGTTTCAATATCTACAATACTTGTATAACATGTAACAAATGCTCTTCTCTAGTCTTACTAAATATCAAAATATCATCTAGGTATACAATCACAAATTTACCTAATAATTTCTTCAAAACTTCATTGATCAATCTCATAAAAGTACTAGGTGCATTAGTTAAACCAAAAGGCATAACCAACCACTCATACAAACCTTCTGTTTCCTTAAAATCTATTTTCTAATCATCACCTTCTCTAATTCTAATCTCATGATATCCACTTTTCAAATCAATTTTGGTAAGATAATTTTCTCTAGTTAAACTATCCATTATGTCATCCATTTTCGGTATAAGAAACCTATATTTCACTTTTATCTTGTTTATTTCTTTAAAATCCATACACATTTCCCATTCTCCATTCTTATTAGGTGCCAATATAGCTAGTACAACATAAGGAATTAAACTTTCTTGGATCAAAACTTTCTGCAACAATTCTTGAATCTGTCAGTTCAATTCCTAATTCTCGGTAGGTGTCAATCGATGTGATTCCTTATTCGGTAAACTAGCTCAAGGGATTAGATCCATGCAGTGATCAATGCTTCTCTTTGATGGAAAACCATCAGGTACATTATTACAAATGATCTCTCTATACTTGGTGCTCATATCTTATTAATCTCTTCAAGGATGCTATCCTATGTTTTCTTACTTGGTTTGTTAGGAATCACAACAAAACACACATCATTCTTCTTCAAATCCTTAACAAACTTTCTTCCTTCCATCAAGAAAACTTTCACAGATGTACAAACACTACTAACTAGTTCTTCAATCAAAGGTAACAATATTTGTCTTCTCCAATCAGGCCAAATAGTATATTTATGCAATCTCCCATCATATATAGCATGTGTATCATATTGCCAAGGTCTACCCAACAAAATATGACAACAATCCATAGGAATGATATCACTTAACACCTTATCATAGTACTTTCCAATTTTCAAATTCAAATAACATTGTTCACTTACCAAGAGTGTATTCTCATCCTTGATCCATGAAATTTGATAGGGCTTCAGGTGTTCCAACCTTTCCATCTATAACTTTGTATCCATTTCCTTAGATGCCAAGTTCTTCAAGCTTCCACTATTAATGATTACCTTCCACACCTCAACAAAAACTCTATAGCTAGTCTTGAAAAAACTTTTCCTTACCAGATCTTCCTTATTACTTTCACTCCAAAGTGCTCTCCTTACCATCAAGTTACTTTCCTTCTCAGGTTCATTCATTGAATATTGTCACACCAAAGTATTTCAACTGCTACCAACTTGCTTACTTTCATGTGTACACTCAAATGATCTATGTCCTCAACAATTGTAACAACTTCCTTAGAAACCACCTCTGTTATAACCATCTTGGAAGTTATTGCCTCTTCCTCTAGGTGAAATTTCACTTTTCCACTCAGTCTTGCCTTTATCCAGATTTGTCTTTTCCAGATTAGATCTATTGGTTTCACCATAATATCTATCTCTTCCTTTAGGGAATCTACCACCTCTACCTCTTTTCCTTTACTCATGTCCTTTGATTAATTTCTCCTCATCTTTCAAAGAAAATGGTAGCTTCCTCAATTTTTTCCAACTTAACCAAACTGATTTCTTCTTGGATGCAAACTCTCAATCCATTCAGGGACCTAGCAATTCTTTCCAATTCATCTCCATCATATCCAAATCTGATATCTAATCTATAGAATTCCTTAGTATAATCTTTTACCAAGATATCTTTCTCCCTCAAACATTTCATTCACCTAACTAGATTAATCTGATAATCACAAGGTAAAAACCGTCCTTTCAACTTATTTACCATCTTATTCCCTACCTTAATTTTGTCTTTTCCTTTCCTCTATGTCCAATTGTAGATGCTCCCACCATAAGGGTGCATGAATCTTCAACTTTGTGCTTGCAATCTTCACCTTCTTTTCCTCAGGAACATTTTCATACCTAAAATACTTCTCCATCTTGGTGATACAATCCACCAACTCATCTAAATCCATCTTTCCACTATACTCAGGAGGATTGAAATGTGGCGTAGACTTCAAATTTTTCAAAGCCTTCAACAATATTTCCTCACCCTAATCTATCATAGGCACAGGTTCTATATCACCCTTATTTAGTTTAGATTTGGTTCACTAATCATTTACATGTACTTTCACATTGTTGGTAAAGTGTTAGATCTTTATCTTGACAAGGGTCTACCTACATTGCCACAAATCTCATTCAAGGAAATATCAGAGAGCACCTTGAAAGACTTCATGGATTTGGAAATAAAAACATTCAGAATCAAAATGCAGAGAAGGTATAGAATACCTAAAAAGATTTTGGAGAAGTATAAGGACAATATTTGTTTCATAGTGGAGACAAACATCACTTGTATGGAAGGAGTTGATCCTAGGACTAAGTCAATCCATCCACTTAGTTATGAAGTGGAGGAACATGTTTTGGAAGGGTATGCACAAGTCCTCTTATTAGCGCCTAAGGATCCCAATGAACCAAGATGGGGTACTTATGAAGAGAAGACAGGACAAGTAGACTCTATCTTATTTAGTGCAACAACAAAGAGAAAATCATCCAAACTAACTTTAGACATTCTGAAAAATTCATGGTGTTACACAAGAAGACCTAGATAGAGCTAGGGAATCCAAGATTGCAATGCAACTTGAGAGTGCACCCTCTTCTAATGTCAAAATAGAGAAATTAGATGATTCTAAGGAGAAGAAGAAAAAGATTGATGTCAACACCTCTATGTCCACAGATACAATTGATTTGGAGTCCACTCCATCACCTAAGCCTAGTAAGATGACTAGAAGGAAGAAGAAAACCACCGCTAGCCATCCATCATCAAGTTCAACAAAAAGAAAAGGTAGAAACACTCAAGCACCTCCTCAGGTAGGATTTAGACTAAATATTGAAGTTTTGAGAACTAGGGTAGTTGATGAAGGCATGATTGATCAAATAGATAAATTTTATGATAAGTATCATGAGATTGATAAATTAGAAATCCATAGTATGATTATCAAGCATACGATTAAGTTCAAGAAATTAGGGTTGGAACTTAAGAAAGTTATTCCTGGTCAAGTATGGAACATACTTGAATCTTTGAAAAGACAAACCATTGAAGAAGATATGAGAATAAGAGAAATTTTTTTTGGATAAAAACCTCCTTGTATGCTCATTCGAAGAAAAATCATTTTTTCTAGATTTGGTGAAGCCTCACCTAAGAACTAAACTAAGAAATCTGCAAATTATGAATAAGTATTATGAGTTGGTTATGAAGGAGAGTGAGAAGGCATTTGAAAAGATATTTTGGATAGACACATGTATCCAATTTATATGCCTTTAACCCAAACTCCCTTGAAGAAATAAAAGGAGTTAGAGATCCCTAATGCACCTATGACAGGTCCACATGATTCTGCACCCACAGTGACAGTGTCTACTTAAGAAATGGAGAAAAAATATGACACTATTATTATTGATAATGTTGAGATATCCATGGTAGCATCAGAAAAGGATCTAGACAAGTTTGAGGAAGCCTTTGTGATTACTGAGGAAGTAGAGATTCTATACGTTGAAGAATCACCTAAGTAGTAAGAAGTAAAAATTGAAGATTTAACAAGACAAGAAGAAGATAAGGAAGATGAACATAAAGAAGAGCCCTCTGTTGAGATTCTAGTGAAGGTAAAGAGTGAAATTATGGACCACACACTCCTTACTCCTAAATCATCTATTTCATTATTGTCAAGTGTGACCACTGATACAACCAGTTTAGACTCATGAGGAGAAGAAGACCTAATGAAGATTAGTGTGTTAGCAATGGATAAAGAAAAAGAGAAACAAGTAATGAGAAATCCATTATTTATAGAATCAATTAGCTTATTGAATAGTCTACTACCTGAGGATAAGAAAGTTATCAATGTTCATTTAGTGGATGATGTAAGCAGCATCCTACCATGCTTAAAAGTAAATTTATCAAGTTTAGAAGAATCAACATCTAAAATTGCAGAAGAGAAATATCTCATGAAAAGTTTGAATGAATTGATAGGTAATTTTTCACTTGACATTAATTCTCTTAAGGTTGGTAAAGCTATGCTAAAGGAGATAGTAGAAAAAGGAAGTAAAATAATTACTGCCTGTATGAATAAAGACAAACTTACTTCAGACCTTTCAAAGAAGATTTAGGAAGTTGAATCTCTGATGGAAAAAGTAAGAAAATTAGTGGAAGATCCCTCCCAAGATATTAACATGTGCAATAATGTGTAACAAAGATAGATAGACAAAATTGAGAAGGCATAAAAATAGATAGAAAACTTAAAGACCAAAGAAGCATAGTTAAGCTATGCACTTGCGCCCTCTCTACTCAATTGGAATATAAAGAATATTGATGCTACTATTGTGACATATGATCAGGTTCTATGTACACATTTGGAAAATATAGAGAATATAACCTATGCATTATGTGCCCATCTACAGACATTTGATGCACTAAAGGTTTTTTGGCAGCAAGAAACTACAAACCTTCAAATTGCATACCCAGATGCACTCTCTATATAAGTACTTGAAGATTCATTTATGGAGCATCTTTTTCATTAATGTCAAAGGGGGAGTAGAATAATAATGGATTAGAAGTGTAATATGATATAAGGGAGATTGTATATGATGTACAATATTCAGAAAAGGATAAGAGTATAAGATAGAAAGTTTTTTGTGTAAGGATGTAGTTTAGCAACTTCGCCATATTCCTTTGTTGCCATTAATGAAAAAGGGGGAGATTATTGGAAAGTTGACTATATTAGTGTATATGACTAATTTTATTATTTTCATTATGGAAACAAAGTCATATGAAGTTTTCAGGTCAACACACTAGCTTAGAAGATCATAATTTGGCTAAGTATGGAAAAAAGAGCATACAGTAAAGCACCTAATGAACATAGCATTAGTGCCCATGTGTATGATCAAGTTTTGGTATGCACCCTTGAAGATAATATTTTGAGTATGTTACAATGCTAAGTCTAAGAATGCATGACCAGATGTAACAGTATGAAGAAGTTACAACGAGTTGAAGTGACAGAGACAGTGAGCGACAGAACAAAGCATGCAGCCAACAGGAAAGAATTTGATTAGAAAGTATTATTTTATTTTGTAAAGACTATGCTCCTATTGTATTTATGTTATAGACTTGTTAATATCATTATATCTAAACACACTTGAGCCAATTCATTTGGAAGTATTGTATGTAATAGGTTATAGGCCGACTTAGTAATTAGTTTTGGTTGCACCTATATTTGAGACATGCGCTTTTGTATTTGAGTATGAAATGGATATATAAGTTTAAATAGAAAATTAGAAGTATGTGAAGTATGTGTAAAAGTAGTAAGAATGATATAGATCTTTACAAGAGGTTAAAGCATCAGCACACACAAGGAACTAATCAGACAGTAGTGTCATAGCAGTAGTTCACCCTTGTAAATATAGTGTGTATATGATATCTAGGAGGTTGTAGCCTTCTCCAATTAGCAATGAGCCTTAAACCCCTAACAGGGTTTGTTACATCAAGACTCCTAATAGATTCTGACCTTTGAATAGGTCATTATACTAAGCATTGCAATGACTTCTCCTAATAAGGCAAAGGAACATTAATAGGTTCATAATACAAAGTACAATTCTTAGTGGGTATTAATTCCCACTGGGGTTTATCCTTTGGCCAAGGTTTCCTCGTAATCATATTTAGTGTTACGTGTTATGGTTGTTTACTTTATTTTCTACAATATTTAGTTTAGTAATTAAGTAATTGGGTTAAGTTTCAAGTATCAAAAATTAATTTTAGAACATTGATTCAACCCCCCTCTCAGTGTTCTGATTCCTGGGTTAACTCACGAAGCTATGTCCCACTTTTAGGGATGAAGGAAATCATGAAATCGTTAAACAAAAAAATTTTCCTGCCTTCATGTGAAGTAAATACTTCACCCAAAGTCCTTGGGATACTTCACACGAAGACCCCACGTAGGGGTCTTCGCACGAAGACCGCTAAATGGCTTCATGTGAAGTATATACTTCACACGAAGCCATTTAGGGCTGGATTTCTTATAATTTTTTGGCATTTCATTTTTTTAACTATCATTGTAGCAATTTGTGGACCCCTAGGCTTGGAGTGAACTACGTCACCATGCCAGCACACCAACATCTCCCGAGCTTTGTCGACCTCTTCAGTTTCCTAGCAGTATCAGGTACAGACAATTTTCTCATTTTTTATTGTAAATAATATGTTTTGTATTTATTTTAACTAGTTATTTGTTTTAAATAATTTTTAATTTGTATAAATGTTAGAAATTAATAATAGAATGTTAGAAAATCATAATTAAATATTAGAAAATAATAGAAATATTAGAAATTGTAGTATATAAATGTTATAATATGTTAGAAAATGTTAGAAAATCATAGTAGTTTGTTAGCACCTGTTAGAAAATATTTATAAAACATTAGAAACCGTAGTAGAAATGTTAGAAAATGTTAGAAACATTAAGATTGGAGTTAGAAAATGCTAAATTTTAAGTTTAAAGTTGTAATTATTAAGAATTTATCTCTCTCTCTCTCTCTCTCTCTCTCTCTCTCTCTCTCTCTCTCTCTCTCTCTCTCTCTCTCTCACGTATGTACACACATTTTTAGTAAACTTAATCAAGTTATCTATTTGTTTTATTTATAATTTTTAGTCTGTAAAAATCTTAGAAAATTGTAGTTCAATTTTTGAAAATGATCTAGTAGTATGTTAGAAAACGTTTAAAAATTCTAGTACAATAAGTTTCTAGGACCCTTATTCTTCTCTTATGATATATTAAGACACTTAGGATCCTTTATGAATCTCAAGATCTTATAATACATATTAGGACATCTTACTTGACACATAGGACCCCTTAAGACCCATACAAACCATTATTATATATTAAAATATCCTATGACACATTCGTCTATCTTATCTTCTATTAATACATATGTCAACCCATTGTTGCCTGCAAGAACCCTTAAGACATACTAGTATCAATTAATGTAACCTAAGATACCTTAAAACAAGTTTATCATGCATCTACATCCTATTAACATTGTTGGACCATTATACATCCCTTATGACATTTTAAGACATCTATGACCCATTCAGATCATCAAGACCCACTAACATATCTTAGGTTGTCTTAGGACACATTTTTGTACATCTTAGATTTAATTAATATCATACAAGGATCATCCACTAATGAAATTTAGGACCCCTTACGACCTCTTATGTTACCCCCAACCCCTTAAGACACATATATAGGACTCATTGTTACCCACGACCCCTTAAGATGTTGTCTAGCACAATTATACATCCCTTACGATATTTTAAGAAAGACATATATATGACCTATTTGGATCCTGAAGACCCATTATATTTATACGATGATCCATTAATGTAGCCTAGGACCCCTTAGGACCTTTTATGTTACCCACGACCCCTTAAGACAATCAAGGATCACTTACGTTACCCACGACACCTTAAGAAACTCTAGGTCATATCAGGTCCTAATAGGTCACATTAGGTCATATTAGGAAATAAGGTACATGTCTAAGTCATTTCTCTACTTAAATACCTAACTAGACCTATTAGGACCAAGTAGACCTAACTAGGACCTATTAGGATCAATTAGACAAGTATTAGGTCTTTAACCAACATTAGTCTGACCAATTAGATGTATTAGGGCCTATTAGATCCAAATAGACCTAACTAAACCTATCTAGACCTATTATGACAAATTAGACAAGTAACTAGACCAATTAGGACCTATTATGACCAAAATTTAGGACTTATTAGACTATACTAGACCTAACTATACCAAGACCAATTTGGACCTATTAGGCACAAAATTTAAGACCTAATTAGACCCAATTAGACCTATGAGAACTAATTAGGACCTAATTAGACTCCTTAGGACCTCTTATGTTACCTATGACCCCTTAAGACAATCAAGGACCACTTACATTACCCATGACCCCTTAAGACACTCTAGGTCATATTACCTATCCTAATAGGTCACATTAGGTCATATTAGGAAATAAGGTATACATCTAAGTTGTTTCTCTACTTGTAGACCTAACTAGACCTATTAGGACCAATTAGACAGGTATTAGGTCTTTAACCAAAATTATTCTGACCAATTAGATGTATTAGGACCTATTAGGTCCAAATAGACCTAACTAAACCTATCTGGACCTATTATGACCAATTAGATAGGTAACTAAACCAATTAGGACCTATTACGACCAAAATTTAGGACCTATTAGACTTAACTAGACCTAACTGTATCGGGACCAATTATGACTCAATTAGAATCAATTAGAACCAGTTAGGACCTAAGTAGAATCAATTAGAATCAATTATGACTCAATTAGAACTAGTTAGGAGGTCTAATTAGACTCAATTAGAACCAATTATGACTCTAGGACCACTTATGTTACCCACGACCCCTTAAGACAGTCTAGGAACACTTATATTACCCATGATCCCTTAAGACACTCTACATGACTCTTATCTATGTGCATTATGAAAGGTAATTAGGATAGATGATATGACTCATTGATGTCTTATCTATACGTTAGGATCTCTTATGTTACCACAACCCCTTAAGACACTTCGTGACTCTTATTTATACCTTAGGACCTCTTATGTTACCCACAACCCCTCAAGACAATCCATGACTCTTATCTATACCTTAGGACCTCTTATGTTACCTACGACCCCTTAAGACAATCAAGGATGACTTACATTACCCACAACCCCTTAAGACACTCTAGGTCATATTTCCTATCCTAATAGGTCACATTAGGTCATATTAGGAAATAAGGTATACATCTAAGTTGTTTCTCTACTTATAGACCTAACTAGACCTATTAGGACCAAGTAGACCTAACTAGGACCTATTGGGACTAATTAGATAGGTATTAGGTCTTTAACCAACATTAGTCTGACCAATTAGATGTATTAGGACCTATTAGGACTCTTAAGACCTAATAGACCTAACTAGACCTATTAGGACTCTTAAGACCTAATAAGACCACTTATGTTACCCATGACTCCTTAAGACATGAGCTATGACCACTTATGTTACCCATGACCCCTTATGTAAATGCATTTTTATTAAATATTAAAGTTAGTCATATGACCCATTGATGTACATACTAGGATGTCCTATGACCCATTGATGTCTTATCTATACCTTAGGACCACTTATTTGTTTCCATTTTACATGCAGTTATAATGTTGTAATCAAGTACTTAATTATTAACACTTAGCTCTTTCACATGTGATGTATCTAGATGGCCACTCAGGGTGCACCTTAGACTCCTAACATTCATACTATTTTTCACATGGCTGACACAGAGATAGCTAGACTTAGACAAGCTATCAGTAGATCTACTAGAGATGGTATATATAGAGACACATGTGCTACTATACTGACTAGTTTGGAGTCTATGACTCGTAGATTGAGGGCTCACTCTTCATTTATGCCTCAGGTAGTTGAGGCCATTTTTTAGGAGTTGAAGGAGGAGATCTTGGGTGATGTTTCCTTCACAACGGTTCAGAGTCTCATCTTGAAGGAAACCATCAAATGAGAGATGTTCCCACATTATGAGAGGTATAGAGTGGTGAGGGCTTATCAGGTCACATGATGTGTGATCCCTTAGAGTGCTTGTATGATATACCCTCAACATCTTGCAGCCCATGGTTGTTATCCAAATAACGACCAAATTCCATTATACTTTGCACAACAGTTGTAAGATGAGTTCTGTTTGGGACTCAGGGTCAACTATTTTGATATCCTAGCATTTTATGGTCAGGGGTAGGGTAGGGTTGCAGACCACCCTCAATATCATAGGGCTGATTGAGTTGTGCAACCTCATAGACTACTAGTTGGATAGAGGAGTCTGGCAGTGACACCGATGATGGCTACTACTGCAGATAGAGTCATCATTGCTTCTCAGAGGGGACTTCTGGATAGCATAGGATAGATTGTTTCTACAGCCACATCAATCAATTCATATTCAGTGGGCAAATACATTTTGACTAGACCGAGTAGAGCCAGATCATCTTCTGAGGCTTCATCTAGTAGTACTGCAGGTGTGAGTGATGAGACATATAGAGTTGCTAGTCTTCCTATGCCTAGAGAGATATGAGCATTGTTGGGTTATTAGAGTACTTTAGATATGGCCCTTTACTTTTTGGAGGATCTCATGTAGGCCTATTCTCATATTGACACACAAACAATCCTTATACATTCAATCAGGGATTACATTGCACTTACATGGGGTCTTGTAGCTCCACTGACACAAGATGTACCATCTACTAGTCAGGCACAACATAGTGTAGAGCACCATGCACAGGATAGTGCAGAGCACTGTGCACCCACAAATCACTCTACAGCTGCAAAGCCAGGTATAGAGATTAGAGATGTACACATCACTAGTGAGGGCCTAGACACTTTTGATGAGCAGTTGCCTGGGTTGGGTCAGGTGAATGTTGCCACTGATGGCAGGTCATTTATGGATATGTTATTTCATTCACATGGTTCAAATTATACATCACTCCCCTCGCAGCTAGTGTCACCCCTACACTCCTCATTACTATAGAGGTTCAGGACCTTAGGTGGTGTGGGTGATGAAGTATCAGTTGATGATATGATGGTGCAGCACACTAACGATCCTCTTGCTACTAAGAGTCAGGTACATATAAAAATTTCTTTTCTTTTTTATTAGTAGTTTTAGTGAATAATTAATTGTATGTGTATTAATGTTTGTTGAATGCATAATATTTTGTAGGCACAATTAGCAGAGCATGTTACCTCTAGTGTGGGTTCAAAGCATCTTCCACATGATGTGACACCTACTAGTGGTCAGGTAAGTTTTAGATATATATATGTATGTACATGTTTATATTTCAAGTACTTTACATAATATATGTACTATGCACATGTATATAACCAATTGTTGTACACTAAATTTGTAGGGGTCAGTCGCTACTTTTCCACTAGATGATACACCTACTAGTGGTTAGGTAAGTTTTAAAAATATGTAAGTTTAAATATGCATTTATAATATTTTAATTATTTTAGATTATTATCATATATACATGCATTTATATTCGCAGGGATCAGTTGTTGTCTCAGAGCTAGAGGATGCTCATGAAAGTCACTCAGAGGGTCACTTTGTTTGATGAAGGGTGCTCCCCTTAATACCACAAACACATAACAGAAATAGAGAAACAACAACAATATGCAAGAACAGAAAATTGGCTTCTTATTATCTCCACAAATGTGGAATTACAAACTTTCAGAATTACAATATGCAAAGCCACATGGGCATTCCCTTACAATATTCTCTAGGACAAAGCCTCGAATTATTACCTAGATCTACTACCCAGAACTATTCTGAACTGCCTAAGACAACAATACAGCCTTCCTTATATAGGCAATTTCCACCTCCCGAGAAGGTTCCAGAAATTTAGCCCTAAGGCCCGACCAAACTTAGAATTATTTTATTTTTCAATTTATTACATCAAAGTCAGCTCAAGATAACCTTTGAAACCCGAACAAAAATTTTGAAGCAAATTATTTTTCGCCATTTCGGGTGGCCCAACTTCCGAAGACCATAAGTCATCACCAGTTGACCCGATCGACTATTATAACCCCATTTCAGAAATGTCACGAAGTGCTCTACAGGCTTGTCTCGCGCAAGCGCTCGTCACCCAAATTTTTGACCTCATCCAGGGCCTCTAAAGCCTTCAAAAATGAGTTCAAAGTTTCTGTACCCTACTGCCAATACCGAAAATCCTCAATATCTTCCAATATACACTTTATCTGGCAATGAAACTTTACTGGCAGATATATGACCAAAATGAACCTCCAAGAAAGAAATTAGATCATTCTGAGCACTGACAAAAATTACCAAAAATAGTAACTTTCCATAAATAGAAGCTCTGCACAGGATAGCCCTTATTGAACTCAAAAATAGAAATATTTTTTTGGGTGATGCAAGATTGCTCTTACACCCAGGATGCTCCTGCATCAAACACCCGAGGTAATTTGAGAAGTGACCCTGTCACGACTCAGGTGTGCAGAGGAAAACCAGGATGACTAACCTCCTCCTTTGTCAGCCATGATGAATCTTCAACAGGTCATCCTTTCCACTTGACCAAATATTCTTCATATGTCATGTTCCTTGTGCTTCTGCCAACACGACTATCGAGTATATCTTCGATCTCCTTAGTGTCTGAACTAGTTGCTGGAATACTCCACTGTGCTGCTGTGATCTCATCTTCAACACCTCCTTCATGATACTCTGTCAGATCTAAAATGTTAAACACTGGTGAAATATTTAGCTCAGTAGGCAATTCTACCTCATATGCATTTTCTGAATCATGTTTCTTCAGTATCCTACATAGTCCAAACTTCTTCATTTTTAGCTTGTTATATGTACCAACTGGAAACCGCTCCTTCCGCAAATGAACCATGACTTCATCACCAATCTGAAATTCCTTATACCTCCTTTTCTCATCTGCCTTAGCCTTATACTATGCGTTCATCTTGGTAATATGCTTCCTCACCTCCTCATGGATGTTCTTCAAGTGTTCTGCAAAATCCTCAGCTTCAGCACTACTTATTTCTCCTTTATCTATCTTCCTCAATTCAGATGCATTTCTTGGACTACTTCCATATACAATCTGGAATGGTGATTTACCAGTGCTTCTAGTGACAAAATTATTGTATGCAAATTCTGCCTGTGGTAAAATCAAATCCCATCCTGTTGGCTTATCTCTAACCAAGCATCTCAGCAGATTTCCCAAACTTCTATTCACCACCTCTGTCTATCCATCAGTCTGTGGATGATGTGATGAGCTGAACTTCAAATCTATCTTCAACTTCTTCCACAATGTCCGCCAAAAATATCCAACAAACTTAGTATCTTGATCTGAAACTATGGTCTTTAGCAAGCCATGTAGTCTCACTACTTCTCTGAAAAACAATTCTGCTACATGAACAGCATCATTAGTCTTCTTGTAGGGAATGAAATGTGCCATCTATGAAAATCTGTCAACCACCACAAAAATTTAATCATGTCCCCGCTGTGTCCTTGGTAAACCAAGAACAAAGTCCATACTGATATCCTCCCAAGGCTTCTCTGGTATAGGTAATGGCTGATACAACCCCGTATTCTGCTTCACTCCTTTCGCCATCTGACATACTCTGCAACTCTGTACAAAATTCTTGACATCTTGCTGCAAGTGTGGCCAATAATAATTCTCACTAACCAAACCAAGCATTTTATCATGACAAAAATGTCCAGCCAATCCTCCGCTATGCTTCTCCTTGATGAGATTCTCCCTCATAGAACATCGTGGAATGCACAACTGACTCCCTCTGAATAGCATATCATCTTGGATGATAAAATCCAGCTATTTCATCCTATCTAGAGTAATAGGTTCTGTACAAGCTTTCCAAGCTTCACCAAAATCAGGATCCTCTGGATATAAATTCTTGAGTTCCTTGAACCCAACCACCTCAATCTACATCTTTGTCAGCAATAGTTGCCTTCTGCTAAGAGCATCTGCAACCCTGTTAGACTTTCCACTCCTGTGTTTCAAAACAAATGTATAACTCTGCAAAAACTCAACCCATTTCAAATGCCTTTGATTCAATTTTCCTTGACTATTCAAATATTGCAAAGCTTGATGATCGGTATACAAAATAAACTCCTTAGGAAGTAGATAATGTCTCCACTTCTTTAATTCCTGAACTATAGCATAAAATTCTTGATCATAAACAGAATACTTCCTCTTGGCATCATTTAACTTCTCACTGAAATAAGCAATAGGTTTACCTTCTTGGCTCATAACAGCTCCTATTGTAGTACCACTAGCATCACAATCTACTTGAAACACCTTATTAAAATCTGGAAGTGCTAAAACTAGTTGTTCTATAACTTTTTGTTTCAACAATTGAAAACTCTTTTCTGCCCCATTAGTCCACTTAAACTCTTTTCTATCCCCTCTCATTGTTTCAGTCAAGGGTCCACAAATACTGCTAAAATTTATGATAAACTTTCTGTAAAAGCTAGCTAGACCATGAAAAGATCTTACCTCAGTAGCACTCCTCGGAGTAGGCCATTCAAGGATAGCCTGTACCTTGTCTAGGTCCATTTTTAGACCTTCTGGTGAAACTACAAATCCCAAATACACCAACTCTTTCTTCACAAAACTGCACTTCTTCAAATTAATCAACAATTTCTCTTCTCTCAACTTCTCAAATACCATACGAATATGTATCATATGCTCATCCAATGTCTTACTAAAGATCAAAATATCATCTAGGTAAACAATGACAAACTTACCCAAAAATTCTTTCAGAACCTCATTCATGAGCCGCATGAAAGTGCTCGGTGCATTGGTTAGCCCAAAAGATATGACTAACCACTCATATAGTCCTTCCTTTGTCTTGAAGGCAATCTTCCATTCATCTCCTTCTCTGATCTGAATCTGATGATATCCACTTTTCAGATCTATCTTTGAGAAATACACAGCTCCACTCAAACAGTCCATAATATCATCCATTCATGGTAATGGAAACCTGTACTTGATTTTGATCTTGTTTATTGCCCTAGAATCTGTACACATCCTCCATTCTCCATTCTTCTTTGGTGCTAATACTGCTGGTATAGCACAGGGACTCAGACTCTCATGGATCAATCCTTTCTGTAATAGTTCATGTACTTATCTGTTCAACTCCTCACTTTCTGTAGGTGTCATTCTGTGTGCTGCCTTATTTGGAAAACTCACTCCTAGGATCAAGTCCATCTGATGACTGATCTTCCTGACTGGTAGTAATCCATCAGGCACGTTATCGGATACAATATCCTGAAACTCATTCAACAAATTTGCAACTTCTACAGGAACATCTTCTACTTCCTCTTTACCAGCTTTTGGAATTAAAGCAAAACATACATGCTCATGCCTCATACCATCTAGGAAATTTCTTCCATCAACAAAAGTTATCCTTGCATTACCACATACCTTTTCTTCAGTCTCCTTCAATGGTTTTAGCTTATGTCGCACTCCATCCTTTGTCAGGGAATAGGTATTCGCACGACCATCATGTACAGCACATCTGTCAAACTACCACGGTCTACCCAATAACATATGACATGCATCCATAGAGATGATATCACATAGTACCTCATCTTGGTACCCACTGATCTTGAACTTTACCAGGCACTGTTCACTGACCATGACCTTGTGGTCATCCTGCACCCAGGCAATCCGATATGGATGTGGGTGTTTCTGTCTCTTGAGCTTCAACTTTGTCACCATCTCTTCTAACACCAAATTGTCAGTGCTTCCACTATCGATAATCACATCATAGCATTTACCCTCACACTTGCATCGAGTGCGAAACAGGCTCCTCCTTTGTTCAGGTTCGTTCTCACCACTCAGCAAGACTCTTCTGTTAATTAGCGTTTCTCCTCTTTCAGCATCTTCAGAATTTGATGATCTAGCATCTTCATCTACATGTGCAATTCTGGCCTGGCCTTCAATTCTCCAGTCTATTCTTCCTTGGCACTGAGGACATTCAAATGCCCTATGACCTTCTTCTCCACAGTGAAAACATGTTCCATGAAAGCCTCCTCTTCCAGATCCTTGTCCTCTTCCTCTTCCTCTCTGATCTCTATTACTCTGATCCTGGAAACGATTGGAATTATTTCCTCTCTGATTCTGACTGCTACTGGCCTCATCCTTCTTTTTCGGATCTTCATTTCGGCCACCATATGACCGTCTGCCAGATCTTCCACCACAACCTCTTCCGTTTTGTCTCCTCTCAAACTTCTTGTTCAACTTTTCCTCTACTTTTAGGGCAAACTGGTATGCCTCTTCAATACTGTTCATTCGAACTAGATTTAGCTCCTCCTGAATGTTTGGCCTTAACCCATTAAGGTATCAGGTAACTTTCTCCTTATCAGCTTCTGCATGGCCTGTTCTGATGAGAAATCGATAGAACTCCTTTGTATACTCCTGAACAGATCTTCCTGCTTGCTTCAAACTCTGCATTTTCTTCAGTAGGTCAAGCTCATAATCAACAGGAATGAACTATCGCTTCAATTTATCCACCATCCGATCCCATCTCGTGATTTTATCTTTCCCTCTTCTATTTCGTTCTAATTGAATTTCTTGCCACCAGATCTTCGCATGACCTTCCAATCTGGCCTTCGGAAATTTGACCCTATCAGGATCCTCAACATCTTCGTACTCAAAATATTCCTCACATTCATTGATCCAGTCGATCAATTCCTCTGGGTTAAGATTTCCATAAAATGTAGGAACCTCAATCTTACGTCTTTTCCCAATCTTGGAAATCACCCGAAAAAGTCTTTCTTCTTCCTGGTTCACAATTTCAACTTCTCCTTCTTGATATTCTTCTTCGGCTTCATCCTCGCTTTCATCTCTGACATTAAGATTCATTCCTCTATGAATCTCTTCTTGCAATGCTCGCACTTGTCTCTGTAGCTCTCTAACCTCAGGTGTCACAACACCAGCTCTTCCGCCACGTTCCCTTCGTGGAGGCATTTTCGCGATGCGCGCTGAAACCATAGCCACGGTCCTGGTGCAAACTGCCTCATAGTCGGCGATTTGTTTACACACTCAAGAACTCCTGCTCTAATACCACTTGATGAAGGGTGCTCCCCTTAATACCACAAACACATAACAGAAATAGAGAAACAACAACAATATGCAAGAACAGAAAATTGGCTTCTTATTATCTCCACAAATGTGGAATTACAAACTTTCAGAATTACAATATGCAAAGCCACATGGGCATTCCCTTACAATATTCTGTAGGACAAAGCCTTGAATTATTACCTAGATCTACTACCCAGAACTATTCTGAACTGCCTAAGACAGCAATACAGCCTTCCTTATATAGGCAATTTCCACCTCCCGAGAAGGTTCCAAAAATTTAGCCCTAAGGGCCGACCAAACTTAGAATTATTTTATTTTTCAATTTATTACATCAAAGTCAGCTCAAGATAACCTTTGAAACCCGAACAAAAATTTTGAAGAAAATTATTTTTCGCCATTTTGGGTGGCCCAACTTTCGAAGACCATAAGTCATCACCAGTTGACCCGATCGGCTATTATAACCCCATTTTAGAAACGTCACGAAGTGCTCTTCAGGCTTGATTTGCACAAGCACCCGTCACCCAAATTTTTGACATCATCCGGGGCCTCTAAAGCCTTCAAAACTGAGTTCAAAGTTTCTGTACCCTGCTGCCAATACCGAAAATCCTCAATATCTTCCAATATACACTTGATCTGGCAATGAAACTTTACTAGCAGACTTATATGACCAAAATGAACCTCCAAGAAAGAAATTAGATCATTCTGAGCACAGACGAAAATTACCAAAAATAGTAACTTTCCATAAATAGCAGCTCTGCACAGGATAGTCCTTATTGAACTCAAAAACAGAAATATTTTTTTGGGTGATGCAAGATTTCTCTTACACCCAAGATGCTCCTGCATCATTGTTCATATGCGCCTAGATGACTCCCTAGTTTAGGACAAGTTGAACATATATTTTATTTGAGACTCAGTTTATGATTCGAGACATATGATTTGAGATGTATATTTGATTAGATGATATGATTAGATTATATGATATGAGACATATTTATTTGATTAAATGATATGATATGAGACACATTTATTTGATTAGAGACATATATTTGATTAGATGATATGATTAGATTAGATGGTTTTATTTGATTAGATGATATGATTTTATTTGATTATATGATATATATGATTCGAGACATATATTTGATTAGATGATATGATTAGATTAGATAGTTTTATTTGATTAGATTAGATGGTTTTATTCGATTAGATGATATGATTTTATTTGATTAGATGATATATGATTAGATTAGATGGTTTTATTCGATTAGATGATATGATTAGATTAGATTGTTTAATTCAATTAGATGATATGATTTTATTTGATTAGATGATATGATTTTATTTGATTAGATGATCTATGATTTTATTTGATTAGATGATCTATGATTTTGTTTGATTAGATGATTTATTTAGATGATATGATAACTAATTTCATCATTTTTTAGTGTCTTAAGGGGAGGTCTTAAGGGAATCTATAATTAATATCATAAAAGATAACTAGTTAATACATGTAACTAATGGATAATACCTATTCTAACTAATTCTAGAACTAACACATGTCATAAGTAATATAACTAATTTCATCATTTTATAGTGTCGTAAGGCGAGGTCTTAAGGGGAGGTCTTAAGGTGATCTATAATTAATATCATAAAAGATAACTAGTTAATACATGTAACTAATGGATAATAACTATTCTAACTAATTCTAGAACTAACACATGTCATAAGTAATATAACTAATTTCATCATTTTTTAGTGTCTTAAGGGTTGGTCTTAACGGGATCTATATTTAATATCATAAAAGATAACTAGTTAATACATGTAACTAATGGATAATAACTATTCTAACTAATTCTTGAACTAACAAATCTCATAAGTAACATAACTAATTTCAAGCATACATAAAATCTTTAAGTAACATGAAATCTATAAAAATCATTGAATAATCAAAGTATACATATAAAATTCTATATATTAAAACCATTGAACCATCAAATAGGTTCATCATATATGAACAAATTATAGTCTACCATATGTTTAAATATATAAACAAAGTATAATGAAATTTAATCTAGAGATATCAAATAGGTCCTAGCACAAGAAATAAGTATACATGTATTATACTTTTTAGACCAACTCATGTGGTTCAGACCTTTCATGGAGAACCTATAATATTCTCTCAATATCCTCACTATCTATTCTCCACTTACGAAGTCCACATTGAGATTTAACTGTATGGAGATTAATGAATGTGGCAACAACTAGGTGACTATATTGGAACACCTTATTGTTTGGTTCGTAATCAACAAAGTGAATTGTTGGAAATATAGATGCAGTAACTGAGAGGGGGGCTGAATCAGTTAACCACAAAAATATTACCACTGATCCCTTAAATATCTTAACACATTGTTTACTGTGCCACTCGGTAAATATATAGAGAAATGCTGAAAACTTGATCTTTGAAGTGTGTAATAATTAAACTATTCTTAAGTATTCATCTCTGATTAACTTACATGAATAAAGAGAATAACATGAACACAAGAGACACCAGATTTACCGTCGAAACCCAATATGGGAAAAACCACCAATGTAACTAGTTACTATTTTTCACTCTTCTAAAGTGATGCCTAGTTAGAAGCCAACCCGGTAAAAGGTTACAAAACATACTGCTAGGTGTGACCTTGTTAGAGGATTTAATCACCCTACTAGGAGTGGCCTTGTAAGAGGTCTTGAAACAATTCAATAGAAATGTTACCTTGTTAGAGGATTTACAAAATGGTTGTTAAACCAACTCGGTTAAGAGATTTTGATATCACTACTACAATTGCTAGAGAGTAACAATGAAATGACCTGCAACTGAATTACTAAATATAGATCTCTGTTCTGTTTCACTAGATCCTTACTGATCAATTAAATCTTTGCTACTCCTCAAGGATATCTGACCATCCTTCAAAATTCACACAAACCTTTCTTTAAAATGATTTATGCATGCTGTATATCTTTTATTCACCACTTGACCTTCTATATATATATGCCATTTAGATTGTCAAGTCAACACTAATAATTATTATAATCCGTCGGCTGGGATAGACAATCTGTAATAACAAAATTCTTTGAAAGGGCTGACCTTGCTCGGTAAACATTAATCCTGAAAAGATTTCCTTCGGTGACCGAGAGAACTTGGTAACCATAGTAAATTCTGCAACATCCTTCGATAATTGAGGAGGCTCAGTTAACACTGTTACCCTGTCATGTTTCCTTTAGACACCCGAGGGAACTCAGTAGACACTAAAAACTGCCTAGCTGACCGACTGAGCTCAGTAGATACTGAGAATGGCTTAGTTGACCGACTGAACTCGGTGGATACTGATAACCGCTTAGCTGACCGACTGAACTCAGTGGATAATGAGAATGATAATTGATATGACATTTGTGTGACATCAAAGACAACACATAGCTAATCCAACAATGTCCTTCAGATAATTGTATCCAACAATCTCCCTCTTTGGCATTGATGGCAACACAACATGTCATAGCACAATGAAATTTCATAGAGAAATCAAGAGTAAGAAACATATCCTTAGCTTCATTCTAATTCCCATCATCTTCAAACTTCTTTCTTTGACTGAGAACTCTCCCTCTTAACTTGTCAAATTATTCTTCTTAGAAATTTCTTGAAATGACAACAAACTCTCCCTCTTTGACAACACATGTCAAAGATAACTTACACAGTTTCAATAAATATCAATGTACCTTATGTACTAATTCATATGTAATGATTCCCTGACTATGTTGCATCAACTAATTGAACTTCAACATGTTCTGGTTGATGCATCACTAAAAATTTATTTAGTGAACCTTGGATAGGGGAGTGACCCCTAACTTGCCTCTTAGATACAAGAATGCATCCTTAGGTAGTGGCTTGGTGAAGATATCTCCAATTTGTTTTTTTGTATGAATATATTCCAATCTGATTTCCTTGTCCTGCACCAATTCTCTAACAAAGTGATATTTAATTGCAATGTTCTTGGTTTTGGAATGCATTACTAGATTCTTTGAAATATTTATTGCACTTGTATTATCACAAAACATAACAACTGGTTCTTTGATCTCAACCTTCATGCCTTCCAAAAGCTGTTTAAACCATATAATATTAGAGTAGTTTACTACTGCAGCAACATATTCTGCTTCTGTTGTGGATTGGAATGTGCAGTTTTGCTTTTTACTAGTCTAAGATACTAACCTCTTTCCAAGAAAGAATGCTCCACCACTTGTACTCTTTCTATCATCAATGTTTCCTGTTCAATTAGCATCAATAAACACTTTTAAATCCAGATTGCCTCCAAATTTATACCACAAGCCATAATCTTCAGTTCCCCTTAAATACCTCAAGATTCTTTTGATTGCCATCATGTGATTTTCTCTGGGTTTAGTTGAGAATCTTGCCACTATTCCAACTGCTAAGGCAATATCAGGCCTTGTGTGTACTACATACTGTAATTTTTGAGTCATTGATCTATATAAGGTCTGATCTACTTCTTTTGAATCATCATCTTTGGTAAGCTTCAGTCCATTACACATGGGTGTACCAACTGGTTTTGAATCTTCCATACCAAATTTCTTAAGTATTTCCCTGATATATTTAGACTGAGTAATGTAGATACCATTTTTGTTCTACTAAATCTGAAGTCCAACAAAGAATTTTATCTGACCAAACATAGACATTTCAAATTCTTTGTTCATAAGCTTTGAAAATTCTTTGCACTGATCATCATTTCCTGTAAACATAGTATCATCCACAAATATTTCTGCCAAAACAATTTTGTTATCTGATCCTTCTTTGATGTATAAATTGTTGTTGTCATTAGCCCTTTTGAAATCAATCTGAGTAAGATAGTTATGTACTCTTTCATACCATGCTCTAGGAGCTTGTTTCAGACCATAAAATGCTTTGTGTAATTTGCAGACCATATCCCTTTTGTCTAGATCAATAAAACCTTCAAGTTGCTCAATGTAGACTTCTTCCTCAAGAATACCATTGAGAAAAGTAGATTTGATATCCATCTGATATACCTTAAATCCTTTATGTGCTACATATGCAAGTAAAGTCCTCACACCTTCTAATCTTGCAAAAGGAGAAAAAGTCTCTCCATAATCTATTCCTTCTTCTTGAGAATATCCTTTACATACCAATCTTGCTTTGTTTCTTGATACTTGACCATCTTCATTCAACTTATTTCTAAATACCCATTTTGTCCCAATTACATTTTTATCTTTAGGCCTATGTACAAGAGTCCATGTCTTATTTTTCTCTATTTGCTCTATTTCTTCATTCATAGCCTCAATCCAACTTTCATTTTCTAATGCATCTTTGACATTTTTAGGTTCAAAATCAAAAAATAAACATGTACCTTTTAGTTTATTTCTTGTCATAGTACCATTTGATTTGTTTCCAATAATCTGATCTTGTTTATGATGCTTTCTGATGTACTTGGCTAATATAGGTTCCTTGCTTCCTGAATGAGTTACATTGTCATCTTCTTCATCTTCAGGTTCAGATTGCTCGGGCTCAGGAGATACTTGCTCGGTAGCTTCAGACTAAGACTCGATACTTTGTGACTCAGTCTGAACTTCTTCTGGTGACTCGGTTACTATACTGGGCTCGGTAGATGTAGTTTCCTTACATGTGTCTGGCAATGTATTAGGTTTGATGTGAAAAATTTTTTTGTAGTCCTTTGGTTCCTTTTTGCTTTCTTCTTCAATCTTTTCTGCAAACTCATCAATTCTCACATGTGCACTTTCTATGATTTTGTGAGTAGACAAATTTAGACATCTATATGCCTTACTTTTGCAAGAATATCCCAAAAATATTCCTTCGTCACTTTTTATATCAAATTTTCCTTTTCTAGATTCTTTTAAGATGTAACATTTACTACCAAATACTTTTAGGTAACTTACATTTGGTTTGTAGCCATACCATAGCTCATATGGAGTCTTGAATGTGTCTTTTCTCAGCTATACTCGGTTCAAGGTATGAACTGCAGTGCTGATAGCTTCCTTCCAGTATTTCATAGTAATGTTCTTTTCAATCATTAGAGTCCTTGCACAGTCCATGATAGATCTATTCCTTCTTTCAGCTATTCCATTCTGCTCAGGAGTTCTCAGGGCTGATACCTGTCTTTTGATTCCTCTTTCAATGTAGAAATTATTGAATTTGAATGGGAGATGAATTCACCACCTCTTTCTGATCTCAAGCATTTTAATCTTTTTCCTGTTTCCTTTTTTGCTCTTCCTAAATACCATTTGAACTTCTCAAATGCTTCAGACTTTTCTCTTAAATACATAACAGTCATCATTCTAGAATAATCATCAACAAAGAGAATAAAGAATTTTTCTCTGGTATAGCTCTAAATTCCAATAGGTCCACATAAATCGGTATGCACAATTTCCAAAATATCTTCAGACTGATAGTTTTTACTTTTGAAACTAGACTTTCCCATTTTACCAATTTGACAATTCTTGCATAGACCAACATCAAGTTTCTTCAAGGTAGGAATACCTCTTACTTTCTTGAATTTTCTTATTTTCATCATGTTGTCAAAATTTACATGACATAATCTTTTGTGCCATAACCAACTTTCTTCAATTTGAGAAATAAAACATGAGTAATCACGAAGATCAAGATAAAATAGGTTACCTTTGGTTTGTTTGCCTGATCCTATTAGTTTTCCTTTGTCATCTAACAGTCTTGCTTTTCCATTCATGAATTCAACCTTGAATCCAATTTTGATTAGCTATGCTACACTTAGAAGATTATGCTTTAGTCCTTCGACCCAATATGCATTATCACATAGAAGTTCTTTGGTTAATGAAATTCATCCCTTTCCTTTTATACAATAGGGTTCATTGTTTCCAAACCTTACATTACCACCATCAAAGTTTTCAAAGTGTTCAAACTTGGTCCTATCACCAGTCATATGATGTGAAGATCCACTATCTATAATCCATGTATCATTCTTGCTTATATGAGAGATAAGTGCCATCTCATCTTCAACATTATCAGATTCATCTTTTACAGCAATGAAAACAATTTCTTCTTCACTATCATCCGAATCTTTAGCTAAAAAACATGTTTTCTTACCTTTATCCTTGAATGATTTGAAAATTTTCTTTCCATTGTACTTGTAATTTTTCTTCTCATCTTTTCTTTGCTTGTTTGGACACCTAGCTGCAATATGACCAATTTCTTCACATGAAAAATAGATTAAGGGAGTTTTACCTTTGTATTTTTTTCTGCCTCTTGAATACTTCTTTGCAAGTAATGCTTCAATAACTTCAAGATCACTATCAGAACTTTCCTCTAATTCTTCTTCACTTTCTGATTGGATTTTCTTCCCTTTCTTGAGTGAAAGTTTGGCCTCAAAAGCTGATTCAATATTTTTAGAAGTTGGAACATAGTTGTCATAGTTATCCAGTTCAAAGGCTATGAATCTTCCAACTAAGGCATCCAAAGTTATATTGTGATTTTCTTCACATCTTCTTTCTTGAATAGTAGAAAATCTTATTGCATAAATAGGGAGTAATGTTCTAAGAACCTTACTTATAATCGTTTCATCATCAATTTTTCCTCTAGAAG
Organism: Chamaecyparis obtusa; assembly: GCA_027943335.1. Taxonomy (NCBI): domain Eukaryota; kingdom Viridiplantae; phylum Streptophyta; class Pinopsida; order Cupressales; family Cupressaceae; genus Chamaecyparis; species Chamaecyparis obtusa. The sequence continues at coordinate 262,128 of BSBK01007897.1, forward strand.
CTCTGATTGCACTAACACTTGTCTTGATCCTTTCAACATATTTTGCAATGTTTTCTTCTTCTCTCATTTTCATTTGATCAAACTATCCTCTTAGACTCTCTACTTTGGCTCTCTTCACATTGTCATCACCGCCATAGCTTTTCTTCAGCTTGTTCCACATTTCATGAGCAGTTGTGCAGTCTTTGATTTCATCAAATTCTTCATAGTTAAGAGCTGATGCAATGTCTATCATCATAGTGTTACGGTTCTTCTTTTCTGCAATGTCTTCAATAGTGAATGTGTCAGTAGGAATTGTATATTCTTGATCAATATATTTGCATCTTGAATCACCAATGGAAGCCAGATGTAGTCTCATGAGACCTTGCCATGCTGAAAAGTTATTTCTATTAAGCCTTGGAATTTCTCTTTTGTAAGATATCCTGATCTTTAGTTGAGGTCCTTGAAACCCTTCCTGCAAGCACCAAAAGCTCTGATACCAATTGTTGGAAATATAGATGCAGTAACTGAGAGGGGGGGGGGGGTGAATCAGTTAACCACAAAAATATTACCACTGATCCCTTAAATATCTTAACAAATTATTTACTGTGCCATTTGGTAAATATACAGAGAAATGCTGAAAACTTGATCCTTGAAGTGTGTAATAATTAAACTGTTCTTAAGCATTCATCACTAATTAAATTACATGAATAAAGAAAATAACATGAACACAAAAGACACCAGATTTACCATGGAAACCCAATATGGGAAAAACCACCAATGTAACTAGTTACTATTTTTCACTCTTTTGAAGTGATGCTTGGTTAGAAGCCAACTCGGTAAAAGGTTACAAAACACACTGTTAGGTGTGACCTTGTTAGAGGATTTAATCACCCTGCTAGGAGTGGCCTTGTAAGAGGTTTTGAAAAAATTCAATAGAACTGTTACCTTGTTAGAGGATTTACAAAATGGTTGTTAAACCAACTCGGTTAAGAGATTTTGATATCACTGCTACAATTGCTAGAGAGTAACAATGAAATGACCTGCAACTAAATTATTGAATATAGATCTCTGTTCTATTTCACTAGATCCTTACTAATCAATTAAATCTTTGCTACTCCTTAAGGATATCTGACAATCCTTCAAAATTCACACACACCTTTCTTTAAAATGATTTTTGCATGCTGTATATCTTTTATCCACCACTTGACCTTCTATATATATATGCCATTTAGATTGTCAAGTTGGCACTAATAATTATTATAATTAGTCGGCTGGGATAGACAATCTATAATAAAAAATTCTTTGAAAGGGCTGACCTTGCTGGGTAAACATTAATCCTGAAAAGATTTCCTTCGGTGACCAAGAGAACTCAGTAACTACAGTGAATTCTGCAACATCCTTTGGAGACCGAGAGAGCTTGGTAACCACTAATTTTCCTTCGATAACTGAGGAGGCTCGGTTAACACTGTTACCCTGTCATGTTTCCTTTAGACACCCGAGGGAACTCGGTAGACACTAAAAACTGCCTAGCTGACTGACTGAGCTCGGTAGATACTGAGAACCACTTAGCTGACCAACTGAACTCAGTGGATACTAATAACCACTTAGCTGACTAACTGAACTTGGTGGATACTAAGAATGATAATTGATATGACATTTGTGTGACTTTAAAGAAAACACATAGCTAATCCAACAATGTCCTTTAGACAATTGTATCGAATAATGAATACCATGTTGAATTACTTTGATTTGTTTGAAATATGTTCCCTCTAAAACAATTGAACCTACAGGTCACAAATTTTAACAATATATAAATTTAAACAAATTCAATTTGAATTTTGTTAAAAGGTTGAAATTTAAAATTTACAAATTGAGTTTTATATATTGATGTAAACCATATAGAAACCTATGGGGAACAACATTCTGTCACTTTCTTCAGGTTCAAGTAACTTCATCCTCTCTACAGTACAACACAATAAATAATAATCAACTCCTACATTTCCACTCTCAGCAATCACTGCAAAGACATCTCCTGTACAATAAATTTTTATATATACATGTGTGAGATTTTAAAATAAATACTTAGTTCAATCTATAGATCTATCTATATCAATGATCTATACATGCAACTCAGTGTACCATATAATGTGAAATATATATACTTACCAATTTTGACCAATCCCGAGATATGATCATAACCAGTAGAAATCAAAGGAACATCATCAAAGTTTTCATCTTCATCTCTATCAAATGTATCAGTAATAACTAGTGGCACTAGATTCCATGTTCCTACATATCCATGATCTTGATTGATACATTCCTCATAATTGTCACCAATGCGGTGACAACAAAAGCATGAGTAGTCCCTAGTGTTCAACATCCAATTGTGACAATTCATACTCATAGTTGAATGCAAAGATCATGTCTTTTCTATCGTATTGCAACCATGCATAATTTTTCTATCCATGCCTGAACAAATGCATATATAATACATTCTATATAAATATAATTTGAATAAAAAATATCATTAAAATTTTAAACACTTTCAAATAATTAAAAAATGTATGCATACCTTTTATCTCGCAAAATTTTCTATATGGCACCGCCTGAGTCAATCCTAATGATGCATCATTCTCATTTGGTGCAAAATGTGTCTTGCACCATTCAACCACATCATGTGCATTTTTTATATGCACTCCCTTATAATTCATTTGATACTTTTGTATAGCACATTTGATGCAAGCTCTGTCACCATCATGTTCACCTTTTCCATGTCCATTCTCAAAGAAACTCCAGACATGTGGTATGTTTTCATTATGATGATATCTACATAGTGCATAAAATGGTCTTGATGATTTAAATTGTGCAGCACATCCAATTGACCAAACATAATGTGTATCAATTTTTATACCTCTTTCTTTCAAATTTTCAAAAAACATCTTGAAGCAGTGTTCCACATAATGAATATCATGCTCTTTATCATCACTTATATAAAAATGATATTCCTTCTTGATGACCCGTGCTTCAAATGTGCTCTGAATACCATCCAAATCTAATTGTGCATGTTGATAACACACATGTACCATAATAGTAATTTTCTCTAAAAAATAGTATTCTGACTGAATTGCCTTTTGATGAACAAAAGAATAATTTTCTACAAAATCAACAACTAATACAATAGTTCCAAGTGGGAAATTGTCTCTCAGTGTTTGAAATTATTGTGCTTGCCACTTTGCAAAAAAAGCATGACGAATGTAGGGTTGAATCAAATTTTTAAATTTTTCCATAAATACTCCAACATTTATCTCCTCTTCAACATATTCTAACCTTTTGGATTCTTTCCTGAATTTTGTTTCATTCTTTACATATTTGTAACTCTTGCAATTTACCATCTTTGTTACATCAATATTTTCAATTTTCAAAGGAAAAAGAGACAAATCGGCACATGTTTGACATATTCCTTTTATGCAATTTATTTGTCCAGCTACATCATCTCTTTTATCACATAAAATGGATGAGATGAACTCACTTCATCTATTAGGAGGAGCCTTTTCAAAACCATAAGTGTCTTCTACAAACTTTCAAAAAACTTGATAGTGGAGATCAAATTCAATATGATAACGACAACAAGAAGTTTCAAACACTTTGTTTGTCCTGATATGATATGGCTTCAATCTTCCAAACAATGTTTTTCCAATCTTTATATTAGGATTTGAACTACAAAATGACACATACATTTCATGTTGTGTTGTGTCCAACCAATGTTTCATATGATATTCATATTGATTAGCTGAAATTCTATGTCTAATAACATCTCTAGTTTTTGATGAAGGACATGTATTATCATTCCAAAATGATGTGATCAAATTTTTTTTTCCTTCATCAATCCGATCAGAATGAGGAGCTCTACACATGATTGCCCAATTGCCTTCCAAGGTGCTATCATCCAAAAGTATTCTCTTATTAACATATCGTGATATTGTTTTCCTATTGAAACCAATGTGAGATGAAACTGAAGATATCTATCTTTTTCATCCCATAGTGTTACCTACAATAGATGTCAACATAACTTTTCTTGTAATGGACTTATCTATAGTTTGAGATTGCTTCCCTAGCTGGTTCAAACCTTTCTTAAGAGTTTCAATCATATTAGTTTTCATGTCAACAACTTTTCTCTTCTTTGATGATGTGTCTATACCCAATAATTTTAATGCCCCTTCCAACTTTTTGTCTATAAGTATAAGTGAAAGCAATTGAGCTTGTTCAAGTGTTTCAAAATTATCAAATTTACCCAATATTTCTCTTGCTATAATTTTCATTGATCTCTTCTTAGCAAGACTTAATTGTTGAACATTAGCAAGTGATCTCAAAGTGTCCACATTCATTATAAGTAAATGATCTAAGTTTCTATAACTAATATTTTTCTTTACACTTTGAGATAAATTTAAAAGTTCATCCATACCAGTAGGAGCACATGATGTTGACCCTTCTCCAATATGAATTGTTTGAGCCTCTCTAGGGAGTAATTCTGACCCTTCTTCAATGTGTAATTCTTCGACTTGACTTTACCCTCCTACTTTAGCTTGTCTTCTAGCTTCTTTAGTTTTATGATAATATGTCAATGTAGCTTCATGATTTCTTTGTTCAGTACCAGGTGACCTCTTTCTAGAAGATTTACATTGTCTTCCCTTCTTGTTCCCCATTTCTTCAAGCTCCAAAAAATATCTTCCACAAGATCATCAACAAAAATTCCTTCTTCAAAAAATACTACAAAAGTAATATTTTTCCTCTTCAAAATTATGTCTTTGAACAAATAGAAATATGGATCCTCCTTCAAAAAAATCATTCAATAATAGAAAATGTGAATTTATTAATTGTAATTTGATGTAAAATAGAAATAATTTTTTTTTACTTTTGTACCATTTTAAAAAAATTTACAAAAAATATTTTACTAGCCGACTAGGATACTTCGTACGAAGTACCCATGGGAAAAATCCTGGCAATGGCTCTTGGTTGGAATTTTCACTCCAGGGGCTTAGTATGAGGGTTCTTCGCATGAAGACCCCCAGGTGGCTTCGTGCGAAGACCTTCTTCGCACGAAGACAAAAAAACCAAAATTTGCTCTCAGAAAACAACTTAACTGTAGAAAAATGGTCTTCCCGGGCCTAAAACAAGGACTAAAAAAGATGATTTTTTCAAACAAATGATGTCAAAAGATGCTATTCGGAACAAGCTTTCTAATGAATATAATTTTAATACATACTGAGTTCATTATCATTTTTAAATATTACTTTAACTAAACATAGGTTGTTTGGTCATTCAACAACCTGTCTCTTCATGACTTCAGGAAAAATAGTAAATGATAAAAAAATTTTTATGAAAAATATGTAGGAAAAGCATATTTGTGTTACCTTTCTATTTAAAAAAATTAAAAAATTCGATATACACAGATCAAGTTAGAGCGATCCAAGTGACCTTATGTCTAGATTACAGTTACTGTCACTTTAAAGCTTAATAAACTATGAAATATTAATCCAAAATGAATAAAACCAATTGCATCCTTTAGATTTCAAAGTTAAAAATATAATCTCAAAAGAGTTACATCATTATCATATTTAAAAAAAAAATTATGTTGATCCAAGTGACAGTACCTCCTTAAAAACATAGTTTTCTCACACAAACCACTTTTAGAAGGAGAAGGAAAAATGAATTGAAATGATTTTTTTAAATTTTTTTAAAAATATATTTAAAAACTAGAAACAAAAATCTAAAAGACTCTAGTTTACATCATCTTCAAATTCCTAATAGTTTTGCAGCAACAGGTGTTTGAAAGTGAATTTTTTTCTCAAACTGGTGATCTCTGTTTCAAAGTTGGCGAAAAAGTGGGACACACTATTGTGGGACCACCCTTCTAACACCCTCAAACCTAGATTCACAAATCTAGATCCAAATCTCACCTTCGCTCTAATACCACCTCACATAACAGAGGTCAAGAAGAGGGGCCAAAGGAAAACCCTAATCCAAATCTACCTTGCAGAGATCACACATGGAAGAAACAACACACAAAGTGAGATAGAGAATGCAGATCAGATCCTTATATTTCATCAAATAGATTCATATATGCCAGGCTGTAAGGCCTTCCCGGTTAGGGCCAAATATTAAAAGTCAATTACAACATTCCTCCAACATGCGAGGATTTAGAACTACCTTCAAACTTCTAATATGATACCATTAATCTTCTATCTCTGAGATTATGTGCTAAAACTACAACCAACGACTGTAATATATACAAGAGGCTATCAAACAAGTCAGCCTTTAGATCCACCATTAATGGAAGAGATGACTAGATCTAGGTCCACATGCTTCCCAATGATAGATACCAACATTAAATCCATGACCACAATTAAGTGCATAAGTCGGCATCAATAGAAAAATAAAAAAAAACAACTTGGTAAGTAGGGATAATTGAGCACCACAAAAGGATAACTGAGCACTGAAGAATCAACTGACCAACTTGGTTAATGAAGGAAACTGATAAACTAATGAGCCAACTAGGTAAAAGAAGGAACTAAGCAGCACAGAAAACTCAAACTTTTTTTTGGTGTCACAAGATTTCCAAGGACCCCACATGCTCCTGTATCAAACTTTCTATATATGTTGTGACTTGATAATCTCTCCATAGCTTATGCATTTAATATTTCTAATCATTGCACAACATTATTGTCTCTCCTTTCATGTGATCTCTCTCTTATTCTATCTCCCTTATTCCATGCAATCATCTCTCCCTTATCTGAATATTTCATGCAATTTCTCTCCCTTTGACAACAATGCCAAAAAAAAAAATTTCTTTGTAGTAGCCAAATCACTATCTCTATTGTTCAGTTTAGATTCTAGTACCTTTCATGTGCCGATATGTAGTTTAATCTTATCTTCCATCTTTCACAACCTTATGAATCCCAAAGTTCGAAAAACATGCATCAACATCATTAGATAGATTCTGATAAAATACAAGTTGATGCAACCTCATATCACATTAGTGACTATAAGACATGGGATGAACCTCTAGTCTAATTTTCAAGTATTCAAACATGTCCTTTGATAAGGGTTTAGTGAATATATCAGCAAGTTAATCTTGTGATTTTAGATATTCTAATCTAACCTATTTTTCTTGAACTTGCTCCCTTAAATAGTGATAATTAATAGATAATTGCTTTTTCTTTTCATGTATCACTGGATTCTTAAAAATATTAATAGCACTTGTGTTATCACAATAGATTATCACTGGATCAGTGATCTCCTCATTCATACCTTCCAATAATTTATGTATCTATGCAATCTTTGAACAATTTGCAGCAACAAGAACATATTTTTCTTCAGTAGTGAACTGAGAAATGTATCCTTATTTCTTACTTCTCCAACTTACCAATCTTTCTCCTAAAAATAATGCTCCACTAGTAGTTCTTTCTCTATCATCAATTTTTATAGCCCAATCAATATTTGTGTAAACTTTCAGTTCAAAATTGCCTTCTTTCTTATATCATAACCCATAATTTTTAGTATTATTTAATTATCTCAAAATTATTTTCACAACAGTATGCGTGATTCTTTAGGATTAGCAAAATCTAGCTATAATTCCAACCACATGTGAAATATCTGGTTAAAACAAAAGTCATGCTATTTTTTTCAAAAAATAAGTTAACCCTCTCATAGATTCAGACCTACAATTGAAAAAATGACCATGAATTTTGTAAATCTTAAAGAATTTGGACCAAACCAAATTAATATGAAAGGTAACTCATTAATATTTCTAAAAATATAAGTTTAAGATCTGTACTATTCCATATAATGTTTTACCAATTAGAACATCACACAAACTTTGGGAAAATTAATTCAGAAAATTGTAAAATAATGACCTCAAAATAAGTATTCCTCCATTTCAATCTTTGGCCAAACTTCTCCTACTCAAAAATTTGAGTTTTAGAAGCAAATTTACAAAATTTTGATTCATATTCAACCACCCAACCAACCTTCAACTACTAATAAACAACTTTTAAGAAACTTTTAAAAAGTTGTCATCACAATGTTGACAAATTTTGAATAACTTTTACAATTTATATTCAAATTACTCAAAATATTCTGAAAACATTTCAAACATGCTAAAAAATACTTCAAGACTCAAAAATACATCAATTTTGTGCTTTATTTGGACACATTTTCTTTGTTTGGACCTGTTTGACTTTATTAGGACCCTATAGGTCAATATGAATTTAATGGTTTTAGTAGCCATAAAAAATGATTTGAATGGATTAAAAGTGGTCTTTAGGTCCTTATTAAATATTGTAAAGATATTAAAACCAAAAATAAATACCAAAGTATTCATGAAACATCCAATTAATAAGTGATCCCACACCATAAAACCCCCCTTCAAATAATTCCAAGTCCATTGGAAATGTCATTGCAAAGATCTCTTCATGTTCACTTTTGGTCTCTTAATATTTTTTCCTAATAATATGACTTTATTAAGAAAAAAAAATAGCTATCCAATTTGATTTTTTAATCACCTGCATTTAAATAAACATAATGATCAATTCATGGAAATAATAAACTTGATTTGTATCCAAATCATTCATAGAATTTTTATTTTTTGTCCTCAATTATTCTAGGTAACTCTTTCCATTTATCATTAACCTCATCATACATGTGATCACTCTTTTCCTATATAATTCATTCATTAGTGACCTTGATTTCACCAACTACTTGGAAAATATCAATATCAATGTTTTCAAAAATGTATGTCTTAATGCACCCTTCAATTGGCTCAACTTGATCCCTAGATTCAATGAACTATAAATGATAATGAAATTCATCAACAATGATGCTTGTTGATGGAAACAAAATCATAGTGATATTGACCTCTTCCTCCTTTAGTTCTTCTATCTTTGTTTTTCCTTTTCCTCTTTTGGATGATCTTTTGTATGGGACACTTAATCTTTACCTTGATTGGTAAGTTTCATTGTTGTATAACTAGTTCCTTCAACTCATCAAATTCTTGTCTCAACCTTTGTAACTTCATTTTTCATTCTCTCTCTTCTTCCTCTCTTCTTTAATTCTTTTCTTTTTATTTCCTCTTCCTCTATTCTTCTGGATTCTTATTTTGAGAATCCTTACCCTTAAAAATCCTTAAAAAGTATAATCCTCCAAGAAATATTGTCTTATTTCCTCATCTTGCCTCACCCAAGTCTCTTCTCTTTTTCTCTACCTAGAATATTTGCAAGCACTCACCAAGTTATCCACTAAACCTACACAAACACAAAACCAAATGACAAAATCTACTTTGCCTAGATATTAGAGGCTCTAGTAATAATATTATGTAGAGTTAGGGTTCACATTCTGTGATGCCCAAAAGTTGGGACAAAACACAACCAACAATTTTTTTTAAAAGTGATAAGTTTACACACACAAGATGCGGGTTAATGAATTCAACAACAAGGTTAAAATGGGTCAGGTGAATTACCTCGACAATGTTGTCTAAGAAGGATGCTTAGGGAAAAATTAATGGTTCCTAATATGGAATGAAGAGTTTAAGTTATTGCAATTTAGATAGTATTTCAAACAATGTTTATCATAGTTTATTTGTTATTCAAATAAGGTCTCTTCTAGAGACTAAATGCTCATAGTTTTCATAGTTTTTTTTTTGACAATATCATTGAACTAAGGAGTGTTTTCAAACACATATTCAGAATATACTTGAATTGATCTTAACCAATTTAAAACATCTAATGGAGCTACAATCTCCTTATTTCATTCAAGTAAATGTTGGTAACATAACAATATAGATTTTGTCAACTTGATGAACTTATAACAATAATTAAGAGATAGATTTTCAATGGTAAAGAGAGAATGAAGGTCTTTTAAGAATCATGCAAGGATTCAACTTCCCATAATATGAACTACATAATCCTCTCATTATCTTTGTCCCATTGAAATTTACATCATTCCTAGGTTACAAAGTAACATTGCAATATTCAAATGAAGCTTGTTTTTCTTTACATGAATTTCATAATGAAAGCATCTTCTAAAACATAAATTTGGCAATGATAGATCAATATAGCAACATGTTTTTTCTTTCTAAATACAATATACAAGAGCTCCAAAGGGAGATTGAATACATGATTCAAAATTTACAAGGATAAATCAAAATATGGAGTGAATTCCTCTTTCAAACATAGAGTGAATTCCTCATTCAAACACATCAAAGCAAAAGTCTTTATCTTCTTTATCATCATGCATCCATACTTCAAAATCTGCAATTGCAAACAAAACAAGGAAAAGACCATGGGAGCTCACCTCCCATCCAAGGTCTCTCATGAGACCACCCCCGAGCTTGGGGAGAACACATTGAACAGGTTACAAACATATACACACAATCACAACATGATTTAACAAACATGGACAAAATTCCCAAATTCCCTCAAGAAGTAAACTAAGGAATTCCCATGAATTTCCTTTGTAGGGTGTGGTAGACAAAACCATGGAGATTACCATTGCATAATATACAAGGCCACACATGGACCCATATTTCTCAAATACATACAAGGCACACAAGGCCAATTTTCCCTCCTTATACCCCCATTGCCACAAAGGCTACATGCAAGGTCTCTTGGGGAAAATCACTCACCCAAGGTTCATCCTTCCCCACACATGGAGGAGACTCTACACATGGAGTTGCCTCCATTCCCACACCCCCTCTTGATTTCTCTTCCCTCCCAAGGGTGAGAGAATCTAAGAGTAAACAACCCAAAAAATTCAATTACAAGATAAACACATATGCAAGCTTGCTCTCACCATGACCAACCATGGGGAGCTAAAACACAACACTAAACAAAACAAACCTCCACCATGACCAACCATGGGGAGCCAAGAACATGATCATAATAACAAACATCTCAAACAAACAGAGAGAGCACATGAATTCCTACCTCAAATCCAAGCTATGGTAGAATGTTGTTAAGCCCTAATCCAAGCTTCAAGCCTTTTTTCCTCTAACTTTCTGAAAGCTCTCTAAAAATAGAGAATGGGTGAATGAATCACCCTAAGCCAAAATTTCCTCTAAATAGGGCTTCTACACCTAACCTCATAAATAAGGTTCAAACAAGCAAGTTGCAATTTTCGCTCAAGAAGGAAAATGAAATTTTAAAAGGGTCCTAAAGTCACTTTTAGGCTTCTAAAGAGGTGAAAATACCCCTAACCCATGGATACATGGAATGGGTTAACAAATTAAGCATAAAACTATCTCCTAAGGCCATTATTAACCCTCTAAACCCATGTCGAGAAATAACATCGGAAATGGGGAATGAGACTGCATAAAGATTCCTATGGCAGAAAGGTGTGCTAAGATATCCCTAAAGCTCCTAGCAAGTGCTCTCACACAACACACGACGTACCTTAATAACATTGAACATAGGTGTCAAACGACACTTCACAAAATAACATTTCACGAAAGGTACATCCAGAATAACAACACATAACATACAAACATTCAAATTACTGTTACGAAATAAATTACTTAACAACGAGGCCTCAGGTCTCTTAATAGACGGGGCCTTGGTTTAACTGGCTGTCCTACGTTCAATGTGATTTCCCCGAATGTGTTTCCATGGTCCTTCCACCTGCAATACCTAAATGCAGCATCAGTAATTCAAGGAAGAAAACCATTAAAATAAACATATATGATATAGCGAAATTTAATCATTAAATTACATAATTCAACTCATACGTCAATTGCATATAATATTCAGGATTTGATTGCACATTTCAAATGAAATTCCATAACGTAATTTAAATATCATCAAGACCATCAGGATCATGAAACATCATATAAAAATCATAAACCAAATCTACACATCATGGATCCCATATGCAGAATCATCAAAAGAACAGTCCAACGAGTCCAAACATAATATAACAGTAGTCGACAAAGTCCAAGTATCTCTGAAAGAAACATAATAAAAAAGATAGCTAATATGAATAACACAGGATCACTATGTGGGCCGAAAGTGGACCTCACACATTCAAAACCTCTTATATAATCATTCAAGGAAATGCACACATTTGGTAACCTTTTAGTCAAATCAAGATATTAGGGTAGAATGTGCTCGTTGCAAAAAAACATTAATAAAATTTTTTAAAATGACATAATAAAGTAAATCTCTTTAGTGAGATTGAAGAAAATATAAATACAGATATTTCCTCCAGCTTATCAAAAAATCTAATGGTTAAAACAAAATTTATACCATTTTCCCCCAAACTGCTAACCTTAGGGTAGATTCAGACCTGGAATTATAATAATGACCAAACCTTCTAAAAATATTTATAAAATTTAATGTAACCAAAAGAAAATGAAAGATAAATCATTAATATTTCCAAAACTACAAGTTTTATAACTGTATCATTCCCTATTCATCCGCACCAATAAAAACATCAAACAATTTTCAGGAAAAATAATTGGAAACCTAGAAACTAATGGTTTTAAAATATGTTTTCCTTCATTCCTATCCTTCTCACAACTTCTACAACTTGAAAATTAAATTTCAAGAACCAAATTTACAAAATTTATAATCATATTCAACCATGGAAGAAACCTACAACTACATATAAATAACTTTTGACAAACTTTTAAAAAGTTACCATCAAGTTATATAAGTTGTCATGACAATTTTGACAACTTTTGAGTTCAACTTTTACAATTTATATTCAAGTGACTCAAAATATTAAAAAAACCATTAAAACATGATAAGTATTATTTAATACTTAAATTACATCAATTTAATTTATTTGGATACATTTGAGTGGTTTGACCATGTTTGTCTTTATTAAAACCTTATAGGTGACTATGAATTTAATGGCTTTAATAGCCATACAAAATGATTTAAATGGATTCTAAATGGTGCTTAGGTCCCAATAAAGTCTTGTAAAGATATTTAATTTTTTATTTCCAAATTATTCATACCACATATAATGAATATGTTCGCTTGCACCACCTAGGATCCATGTTAAGTATTGAGATGATGAAATCTTTTTAGGTATTGTTGCTTGCCTTGGTGAATTAATATCAGTCAACCCTACATGACAACCACCAAAATGATGTTTATATATTCTATATTTTGTATTAAAACCAAATAGTGCATGGATATCCCTTGTAAAAAAATTATTAACTCTAAATTTACAGTTTGGGCTCAAGTCATTGACTTTGATCTTCTTTGTTTTCTTTCTTTCACTGGAAAAAGTCTAGACATTGGGAGAAAAAATTATCCTAGCAAGAAACTGTAGAAGTAGTCTTCTAAGATGATATAAAACACATACTAATCTCTAAAATATTTTGTGGAAGGGGGTTCTCAATATTAATAAGAGTTGTGTTTGTTTGATCCTTAAGCCAAGGAGGGGAGCAACAAGGTTATTGAAATGTTGTCAATAATTTCTTTAGCACATAATTGATTTTTCTTTGCATGAATAAGTAGATACCATCCTTATAATATTAGTAGTTAAAATAAGGAGAGTATGCTATTTCTAAATGATATTAATATTATGGTTGGCCTTGATGATTATTTAAGTAGAAATCAGGGAATCTCTATAGATGAGGATTGTCTTGAGAATTTTTCTTAAATGAAAAATAGAGGAGAGGAGATAATCAATGGTAAGGAGGATATAAATATTGATGATCTCCTATTATCAACAATCTTAGATGGTACTTTCAAAATAGAGATGAGCTGGAATGGGAGCAATGTGTACAGAGGAGGGGCTAGGGTTTACAGCAGAAATGGAGAAGGGGATGATGCAAAGGGAGGGGAAGGAGGCAGCGATGATGATGGAGGGAAGTTTTTTGCTATTTCCCACCTCAAAACCATCTTGGGTAGATTTTTCTATTGCGCCATGTGTGTTGGGGAGGGTCTTTTCATAGGCACTTCTTGTGTTACCTTAGCCTCTACGGCTGGGGTGGTTGGCTCTATTTTTTTGGGAGAAAGGAAGAGGAGGTCAAGACCATGGGTGCCTCCAATGTGGTTGATGGTGGAGATTTGTCCTGTGACCTGTATCTCTGCACCTTTTTTACAATGTTGTTGGATGCTAGTCCCTAGTGTGCTTTCCATTTCTTTCAAAGCCTAAGGAGGTGAGGAAACAAGATTCATTTTTTTTTTCTACCTGTTTTGTGGCAGAGGGAGTAGCTCTCATGTGGGAGAGCCTCTCTAGTTTTCTTTCTTTGAAATGCTTTGTTGGGGGTTTGAGGATGCTTCTACTAGATGGCTTGTCTTCTACTTTGTTGAGCTTGTCTCTTCCCCTTATTTTTTGGTTCTAGTTGTGGTTGGTTTTTCCCCTCCTTTGGCCTATGTCTTTATTTGGTGCAGGGACTATCCCTTTCCCATTATTTTTCCACTTTCCTTTACTCCTATTGAGGGGGAGTTCATCCCTATCAAGGTGGGATTTCTTCTTGTGCTTTATTCGTGGAAGATTCCTTCTCTCTTGATGCTTTCCTCTCCCCTGAATCTTATAGAGGGAGAAGATCCTATTGAGGAGGAAGCCCATCCTATTGACATGGATAGTGGCTATTGGGAGGAAGAAAGTAGCATCATTCAGAATTTTCCTTCTTTTAACTTGAAGGTGTTGTGGATCAGGATGGAGGATGACCCTTGTCTTAAATGGGCTAAGGGGACTGTTTTGGGTTGCGAGTTTAAAGTTGGGGAAATGATTTTGGTGCTAAAAGAGATGTTCAGTGTGGGTGCTCTTCTTGTGAAGGAGTGGTGGAAGCCTTCTATGGAGGTGGAGTAGTCTCCTATTGAGGTGGAGTTTTTTTTGGACTACCTCTTGTGGTTGTGCTAATGGAAGGAGATGTTAAAGCTTCAGCCTTGTTATCTAGATCGTATTCCTCTCTATTCCTATAGAGGTGGACCCTTTTTCTATTGAGGTGGACAAAGAGTTTGCATCTGGTTAGAATATCTTTGAAAACATTGGGCTGGGCTGGAGGTGTAGTAGTTTCTAGACCTTTGTTTTTTATGGAGAAAGATGGATAGGCTATTTGTGGCCCTGAGCTTGCTTCTTTGGTTTTATGGTGATGAAAGTGTCTCTCTCTTTTAGTTTCTTTCCTTCCTGTGATCAGGTGAGTGCTGACAATTTTAAACGGCTCACTTTGGTCCTTTGGTTTTGTTTTTGGTTAAAGCTTGTAGCTTTTGTGGGTGCTTGCCCCAAGATGATCTTTAAGTTTGTCTTTGATAGAGATAGACTGGACAATATTTTTTTGTTGATTATCTACTCTCAGACTAGTGCTATTAATGTGCTCCTAGTCATTTGTTCCACGGGCAAGCACCCTCTTGCTTCTTTTCTTTATCAAAAACAATCTTAGATGGTGATATCACCTTGTTTACTATGGTTAAATAACTAACTAGAAGAAAGATAAATAATTCAACCATGGTGGATACAAAGAGAAAATTAAAATTATATTTTAGTAATACTCCTATGGGGCTAGGTAGACCAATATTTATCTATAGTAGAGGTAAGATCAATAAGAAACAAGTTGTAGATGGGTTACACAGAACATTCCAGAGATGGGTCTCTTTGGCTCCCCATAATCTTTAAAATAAACATAGTATCCTAGAATATAAGGGAATTAATTAACACCCATAAGAAATCTCTCTTATCTAATTTTATTTAAGACTAAAAGACCTAAATTTATCTTGTTTAGGAAACCAAAATTCTAGAGAAGGAACTTGTTGGCATTAGGATTGCTTTCTTTACAAAATATTGTAGTTCATTAAGTGGAATGTGATGGTCGATCTAGTGGGATTGGTACCTTTTGGATGATGATGCTCATTAAATGTACTATTATTATTTCTATACCCAACCATAGTGCTACTCATTTTGAATATTTTAATGATGGGTACATTTGGGTAGTGTCTAATGTTTATGATCCTAATAATAAAGTTGTAAGAAGTTCTCTTTGGAGGTCTTTGTATTATTTTAGTGATTGAAATGGTAATAATAGTTGGTTTGAAATGGGATAATTTAAGACGCCTATCTATAGTGCTAATAAGAAAGGTGGTTCTCTTAATGATATTGATAGTACTCATAATTTGTAAGAATTCACTAGTTCTTAGAGATTCTTAGACAAGGATCTTCATAAAGTTTCATATACCTTGTAAAATAGACAAACTATTCTAAATCTAATTTAGGTTAGATTGGATAGAGATATAATATCCCTTGATTGGATTATAAAGTTTGGTTTACATATGGTTTCTTTCTCTTTCATTGGATTAGAAAATTTTACTATCTTTATTTTGGCTGACATTGTTGGTAGAAAGAAGAACTTTCCTTTTAGGTTTCGAAGAATGTAGATTTTAAATCTTGATTTTTTGACCAAACACAAAGACTTGTGGGGAGTGCACATTCAAGAAAATTCAATTTATAAAGTGGATAATCAACTAGTTGCGGTTAAAACCAATGTTAAAAAATTGAATAAGTCTTCCTTTGGTCATATATTTGACAACAAGGAGAAATGTAAGAGAGATCTAGAAAATGTCCACTATAAAATTTGAGCTCAAGGGATACATGACAATCTAATTAATCAAGAAATAAGTTTTGTGTCTAAACTTCATGAAGCTTTTTACAAGGAGGAGGAATTTTGAAAATAAAAGGTGAGGGGTATCTGGTTGTGAAATTGTGACCTTAATGAATCTTGCATTGGATGCTCTGAATGCACTGCTCTCTTTAATTCATATCCAAACAACCACTGTTGAGGACTCTTTGATTTATATTTCTTCATGATATGGTAATTTTAGGAGTTCAAATTATTTGCAATAGAAAACTAGAGATCTCTTTAACTCTAACCTAGCTTTAAATATTTTCTTACCTCTGTCCTTCTCTTTCAACCTTTAACTATGCATTATCCAATATTTATTGAATGAAGTGATACCTCAACTGTATGTTTTAATTTTTTAAAGGAAGGAATAATATTTAAAAGATGGATGACACTATGGATATATGTAAATCTATATAATCATCATTCTATAATTTTTCTAACTCTTCCATGAAAATTATATCTATATCATCTACTTAGCTAGCTCTATAGTAGAACATAGTCTCCCTTTATAGTAGATTAAGACACCACCTTTTGTAGTTGATAATTACAACTCACTATTGTCCTAACAAAAATAAATGGATAACCTATGGTAATCCTCTTTTTATTTAAATAACCTAAAAAGTTTGAGTCAACATAGCCTTTTAAATAAATATTAGAGCCCCTAAAACATAAATATTTATTGAATATACCTCTCAAATATCTAGAATCTATTTTACTCCATTCCAATTCTCAACTCCATCATGCTTCATACACCTGCTAACAACATGTGCAATATCTGGTAAAGTTAATATCATGGCATACATAAAACTACCTATAGGTAAGGCATATGGGACCTTGGATATTTTTCTTTATCCTCTTGTGTCTTTGGATACATCTCCTTAGTCATTTTCAAATGACTAGGAAAACCTATGTCGGAAGCTTTTGCATTCTCCATATGGAATATTGGAAACACCATTTCAACATAATCCACTTGAGAGAGAGTAAATTTATTGTTCTTCCTATCTCTACAAATTTGCATTCCAAGGATTTATTTTGCTGCCTCCAAGTCCTTCAAAGAAAAATAATGTGCTAACTATTGTTTGAACTCGTTAACATGATTCATGTTAGAACCCACTATAAGAAAAAAATCAACATATGTAAACATAAAATAATGTAGTTGTCATCAGCCTCTTAAAATAAATACAATGGTCTCAATTACACTAACTATAGTCATTCACAATCATAAATCTATCAAATTTAATAACCATTATTGAGGTGCTTTCTTCAAGCCATATAAACATTTCTTCAATATGTAGACTAAGTTCTCCTACCTTGTACATCAAAACATTGTGATTTTTGCATATATATATATATATATATATATATATATATATATATATATATATATATATATATATATATATATATATATATATATATATATATAATATATATATATATATATATATATATATATATATATATATATATATATATATATATATATATATATATATATATATATTGGTAGTTACAAGTTTTGAAACAAAACTATGACACAATACACTTGCGCACATGTGTCAGAAAGATATGAAATTACTTTATTCAAACAAAGTTTTACCAGGTCTAAAATGGGTCAATGTGGATTTCTATGAAAGTTATGTGTATGGGGAACAAAATAGATTTAGCTTTCTAAAGAGTGGGAAAGAAAATATATATTAGAAATTAGAGCTTGTGCATATAGATGTATGGGGACTAACACATGTATCTTCCCTTGGTGTCTCTCTGTATTATGTACATTCATTGATGATGAAACAAAGGAATTTAAGGATTTATTTCATTATGTAGAAATATGATGTATTTGAAACTTTTTAAAAATGGAAAGGATTGGTTGAGAGTGAGACTAGTAAAATATGAAAAAATCATGTATCTGATAATTGCAGTGAGGATTTCATAAAATATTTTGAAGGTTATTCT